>JBBPBX010033686.1:0-23164 GCA_038048925.1 Garcialebias charrua
AGCCTTCTGTTAAAGGCCAAGCTAGACTTTGAAACTGCTGTACGCCGGGCTGTCTCTACATCATGTTTAACAGCACAAATGGAGGTTGCCACTTTACAGCAGGAGGTAAAGAGTTTAACACAGTCGAGTATTGGCAGCGCTGAACAAACGCGTAGTCTCTACGAAGAATGCAAAGTGTTAAAAAGGGATTTTGACCAATCACAAGATGATTTGGAAAAATGTGTGGTGGAGAAGGATAAGTATTACCATCAATACAAGTCGATTCAGGCGGATTGTGGGGAGGCACGGGACGCGCTGGAAAAATGCACGGACACCCTGGAATCATTATCACTACGGTACACAAGGCTGCAAGAGGATTATAGAAAATCACAAGAACAGCACATGATGTTACAACGTGAAAATGATGGGTTAAAAGTCCAACTGAACAGTTGTCGAATAGAGCGTGCATCAGCAATGAACAAACTCTTTGAAGAAGAGAGAAAATGTTTGAATCTCATGAGTAAACACCTTGAGAACAACCCGCCTCCGCCGCCCCCTCCCATACCTGATGACCCGCTCCCTCCTCCACCGCCCCCGCCCATGCCCGATGCACTACTCCCTCCAACACCACCGCCTAGAACACCAACACCACCGCGCCGTCCCTTAGGGCCTCTAAAACCGACAATCCCACCGGATGCACCGGTGGGTGGATCTGATAATAACCCACAAATACCTCTATCAATGGCTGAACTACGGAATATGGCGAAAAGCATTCAAACCTTCGCTCCTGGCCCAATGGGCTCACACGAAACCAAGATCTATCTCGATGACCTTGATTTCCAGCTTCAACGCTTCCCAGAAGCTACAGTTGATGATAAAATCTGTCTGATAAGGTTAACCTCGGACAGGACAGTGCATGCTTTCATGAAGCGTCAACGAGACGCAGTAATGAATGACTACAGTCTTCTCTGTGCTGCGCTGATAAAGGAGTATACTCCTTGCACGGGGCCCGATGGCATCATAGCGGCAACCGACATCAAGCAAGGTAGGAATGAGCACCCGAGGTCATATTATGACCGAATATTCCGTGCCTATTTCGGTGACAGATGCGAGCCAGAGATGGAGGAAGAGATAGGGTTTAAATATATCTTCAGCAAAAATCTTTGCCCTGACATAAGAGAGAAAGTACATGTCAGCGCAAACTATAAACGGAGGTCCATCGAAGACATAAGAGAGTGCGCGATAGATGTTTTTACAGGTCGCTCACCAAACAAGACACCCTTTGAAGTGTGTCCTGGTGAAAAGGTCAAATACCAATCGCTAGACCTTGAAGGAGCAAGAGCGCCAGCTCACTCTTTTAAGGAAGCCGAGAATAAGCAATATTTCCAACCTGACAGACCGCAAAATGAAGGTGTCCGCTGGAACAAAGACCAAAAGGGGTCCAGAGACCCTAAGTGGTACAGGCCGCATCAAGAGGAAGAACCCCATCATCAAAAAAGGGGGGCTTTCCAAAAGAAAAAGAAATATGGGTCCCAAGGTGACTCATATGGAAGAGGGCGGTCCCAGAGGGGACCCCCGAGCAATGCGCCAGATCCTGCACCTCAAACTGAACAGTCTGGGGCGAGGAAAAACCCACAGAAGTTCCAGAAAAAAGGCCCTAAACCTCTGTCCTCAGAAGAGATGGAGAACATACGTCGGTTGTTAGAAAGTTTGAAAAAAACAAACAAGGAAAACAAACCTGGAGTGATGTGTAGCACTATCATTGATAGTGACTCAGAACACACAAATAACAGCAATGCCACGATTGCTGACAGTCGCCAAGATACTGATGGTCAGGATGCTGACAATCAGGGTATAGACAGTCAACAAGACGTTGACTGTAACCATGACATCATTGTTACAGAGTCCGAGAGCCCCTCATCGGAAAAAGGGGGGGTAAGCTCACTCACCAAAGACAATGACTCGTCACAGACCGATCACTCAGACCCATGTGTGACTGCACTACCAGTACAGGTGAATGAAATTCACACAGACAATGGTAGACGTAACACACGTCGGAAAAAACCTGATAGGTTCCTGTGTAACATTATCAGGAAGGGGCCCGCTAAGAAGGCTTACCTGTCAATCACTTTAGAAGGGGTCCTCACAGAAGAGGCCCTCCTGGATGGTGGGGCTGACATAACCATTATGTCTCCCACACTGTTGAAGGAGCTAAGGATAGCCGCTAGCGGGGTTGACAGGGAAATACCCCTCAAAGAATGTGCTGTAGTACTGCAGGGACTCTCAGAGACGAGTACAACCCTTACAGCTATAGCCATGGTTCATATGCAGATTGGTGAAATGACGCTATACCACCCGGTACACGTGTCCACCGTTGACTCATTCCCATTTTTGGTTGGCCAAGACTTTATAAACCGCTTTGACGCGATTATAGATTATGGCGATCAAACAATGTGGACCAGAGTGAGCCAACCACTGCCGATCGATATGCCTACACATGGTGACACTGACTGTTTAACAGCAGGTACCGCGGAAGGCACAAAGGGGTCCTCCAACGAGAGCACAATCCCGGTAAGTGAACCTTCAGCAACAGGTGAGGCAGAAAAGGCCCAACAAGAGAGCCTCCTCTGCGAGCTGAAACAGTCAGCACTCACTGAACACTACCTACCGCAGGTAGTCAAAGGTGTTGAGATCCAAGGATCCCACACCGATGATGCTGTTTTGTCTCCTTGGACGGAGAAATCAGCGATCAGCCAAGCTTTCTATGGAACCTTGGTTAAAAAACAGTTGGGTCTAGAAATGAACAAAAAGGCTTTCCGCTTTTCGTTGGACCCCAACGATAAACAGGTAATGACCGCAAAAGGGATCATTGACCTGAAACTGATCTGGAACCAACGAGAACTGGATCACCCGTTCCTCGTGGTCCCGAACTTACCACATGCAACCTACATAGGCTCCGACATTTTGGTAAGGTTAGGTGTCCGAGTGGACATCAACAACAATGTACTGTGGTCACTAGACACAGCCACAAAGGACTCTCCTGTGCTAACAACAGAGAACCTTAAGGCTGGACAGACCATTCCAGAGGTCTGTCAGATTGCTAACAGCCATAACACTGCGGTACCACCTCAGGTTATGAACAAGCCGGTGATGTGTCACATCATGAAAGGACAAGCTATTAGCACAAAACTGGCATACTTTCAACCATCTCCTATGTTTTTCAACTTAGGACTGTCCATGGAGGCCACATTCCAAGTGACCCTCGACTGCAGAACCACGACTGTTGCTGTGTGCAACACAAGCACAGAAGAGGTACTGATCCCAAAAAACACACAGCTAGGATGGTTGATCTCCACTGATTTTCATGATTTTGAGCTAAGCATTCCATTTCTGGGAGGACTCCCAGAGAACTTGATCCCATATCAACACACGGGGCAAGTCTTGTTCACGAAACCAACACAGGCCATAGCTCTTTTCTCCCCCAGTGAGTCCGACCAGGACACTGTCCGCAGGTTCGGTTTCAACAAAGGAGACAGTCTATGCCCCCAAACTTACAGTGCACTACCTGTTGACAGGTTTTACGACACTGAAGGGGACTCACTGGAGCTCCCCAAAGAACAAGAACCCCTCTCAGTTGCTTCACAGATTGACCAGGTGGTCGCCCAAGCCGACGCCCTGAAAACTGATGAAGAAAGGGACAAACTTCGCAAAGTTCTTCTAAAATATGAGAAATCATTCTCAACTGACTCGATGGATTGTGGGTTGACCACGCTCCACACAGTGAGCATCCCAACCCCGCCTAATGCTCCCCCTGCATTTGTCAGACAGTACAAGATTCCTCTGGCAGCACATCAACCTATCAGAGAAATCATTAATGACCTGTTAGAAAAAGGTATCATCCGATACTGTAACAGCACTTACTCTGCGCCTTTATGGCCGGTGTTAAAACCAAATGGTAAGTGGAGACTCACTATAGACTACAGAAAGCTAAACAAACAAGTTCCCTTATCCAGATGGCCTATGACGCAACTCCAACAGGAACTGCCCAAGGTCACCAATGGTAAGTACTTCTCGACCCTCGACGTCGCCTCTGGTTTTTGGACCATCCCTGTGCGCGCCGAGGACCAGTACAAACTAGCTTTCACTTTTGGTGGCCGTCAGTACACCTTTAACAGGTGTCCCTTTGGCTACGCTAACTCACCTGCAGAGTTCAACATCTTCTTGAACAAAGCATGTCCAGACGCCCACGAGCGTGGGACACTGATCTACGTGGACGATGTCCTTTTGAGGCAGCCAACATTGGACTCACATTTGGCTGAGATCGACCACGTTCTGAATCAGCTGACAACTGCTGGTGCTAAGATTTTTTTTTTTTTTTTTTTTTTTTCTTCTTTCGGCTTTTTTCCCTGCGTTAGGGGTCGCCACAGCGAACTGGTCGCACGAAGATTTGGCAGTTTTTACGCCGGATGCCCTTCCTGACGCAACCACAGACCACCGAGCAACCACAGCCCTCTGTGTGGAGCAGAGAGCTGATATCTAGGGTTCCCAGGGGAGCAGATGGTGTGGGTTAAGGGCCTTGCTCAAGGGCCCAGAGTGGGGCAGATGAGGGTGGAGACAAGTGTGACCATTTCACGTACCCCACCCACATCTTTGATGTTGTCGGTACCGGGGCTTGAACCGGCGACCTTCCGATCACAAGCGCACCTTCTTAACCTCTGCGCCACCACTCCCTGGTGCTAAGATATCACTGTCAAAATGCCAATGGTGCAGAACCAAAGTGGACTACGTTGGCCTACTTGTAGGTCCTGACGGAGTACAACCACAGCTGACTCGCACCCAAGGCCTCGACAATCTCAAAGTCCCCACCAATCTCAAAGAACTACAAAGTTTTCTGGGCGTGTGTAACTACTCGAACCAATTCATCGAAAACTATGCGGACCTTGCGAAACCACTGACTGAACTCCTTAAAAAAGACGTACCATTTGTTTGGACTGACAAACAGCAACAGGCAATGGACGCTCTTATAAACAGGATCAAGTCAGCCCCTTGTTTAGTCTACCCAGACTACAACAAAGAGTTTTACTTGGAAGTGGGCTTCTCAGCTCATTGCATAAGTGCGGGTCTGTACCAGATACACGACAGAGACAAACGTGTGGTAGCCTACGCCAGCAAAACGATGGCAGGCCCCGAGTTGAGATTCTCAGACTGTGAGAAAGCTTTACTGACCACAGTGTGGGCAGTTAAACATTTCTCCAGCTACATTGGTGGACAGAAAATCATTGTGGAAACACAACACCAGCCAGTGACCTTTCTTAACAGTGAACGCATCAGAGATGGTGTGGTGACAAACTCACGTGTTGCAACGTGGCTCATGGCGCTTCAAAGTTTTAACCTAGACATACGTTATGGTCAAAACAAGAAGTCTCATCTGGGGACGGACTTGGCAATCTGCCAGAAGTGTACACAAGATGTACCAGCCACCCAGCCGCCGGTTGAGGTAAAAACCCCAGTAACTGAAGACCCGAATCACCACTTCTTTGATGACAATATCTGCAAAGATATGACAACATTGTACGTGGATGGATCTTCATTCCTCCGCGACAAGATCTGCAGAGCAGGTGTTGGAGGGGTCCTCCTCCAAGACCAAGAGCAGATAACTTTCAGCTACAAATTAGGATCTCAGACTTCTCAGTACGCTGAGATTGCAGGAATCCTAATAGCTCTCCAGATGGTAGTAGAACGCTCCATCAAGACGCTAGTCATCTGCACTGACTCTAACTATGCTCGTTTGAGTTTCGCTTGTCACCTCGCTGTGTGGAAACAGAACGGTTTCCTAACAAGCGACAGAAAAGTGGTCAAACACAAAGAGCTTTTCATAGCGTGTGATCACTTGGTGACATCACATGACTTACAGATCTACTGGAAGAAAGTTCCGGGGCATTCTAGAGTCCCAGGCGATGACAAGCACTACAATGACATTGCAGATTCCTTAGCCAAAGAAGGAGCCGACGAAGGTCCTCTATGGTCCTTCGACCCCTCCTGGTTAATCAAGACTCTGTCAATACAACCTACGGTCAGGGTTATGGCAGTCACACGTGCCCAGGCCGCAGCCAGACCTGCTGACAACGCAGTCTCTGTACGACCTGCACTGACTGACCCAGACATCATCCAACTACAGAAGTCGGATCCTGCTATTAACTCCATGATACTGTACCTGATTGATCCAGACAAGAACATTCTGTCTAAAGACGACCTGGATTCCGATCCAGACCTTAAAGCTGCAGTATGTAGCTTTTTTTATGAACATATTTCTTCACTCTGTCACTACCTCCTGACAGACTGATGTTAGCCAGGTAATCTCTGAAAAAAAAAAAAAAAATATTGTCCCCTTGCTTCTCCAGGTGGTAAATAAGCATTTCTAAAAAGAAAAGGTGACCCACCATTTTCCAGCCAATAAAAACAGAGTTTGTAACCAGCCAATAAAAACAGAGCTTGAATTTGAATCAGCCAATAAAAACAGAGCTTGAATTTGAAATTTAACAGACCACAAGGGGGCAGAGCGGGATCAGAATGCTTTGCCTGTTGAAAATATTTCTAAGTTCTGCAGTTCTACAGAAACTGCATACTGTACCTTTAAGGTCCTCTATCAGCTGCGCAAACAGCTAAAACTAATCAAGGGCATCTTAACTTTTGCTCATGGACCAACGTCCTCACCTGTGTTCGTGGTTCCCCATGACCAAAGGGGGGTGATGTTAGTTCATGCCCATGATCTCCCGTCCGCAGGACACAAAGGAGATAAAGCCACGCTGACGGCATTAAAACAAATTGCCTATTGGCCTGGAATGAAAAAGGATGTCAAGGACTACATTGAAGGGTGCGTGGTCTGTGGCCAGTTTCAGCCAACCAGACCACTTCACAGAGCACCACTGCAAAGCAGAGGCATTGCATTCCCATGGTCTGACCTCCAGATCGACTGGGTTGGACCACTCACTAAGAGCTCTAGAGGAAATAAATATTTTCTCACGGTAACCTGTGCATTCACCAAATGGGTAGAATGCCTACCAGCTCCTAACGACACAGCACAAACCACTGCTATGTTGTTAATGAATCATATATTCTCAAGGTTTGGACTTCCCCTTCGGGTGAACTCAGACCAAGGTACACACTTCACAGGTGAAGTGATGAAAGAACTGTGGAAGACGCTAGGCGTCAAGGCTAACTTTCATGTCGGCTACCACCCACAGGCTTCAGGCCAAGTAGAGAGAGCAAACAGAACTGTGGTGAGTATTTTGAAGAAATACGTGGCTGCAAACCACAAGGACTGGGATGTGAAACTCCCTCTGGTCCTCATGGCCATAAGAGCCACTCCACACACATCAACTGGCATCTCTCCCTTCGAGATGATGACCGGTCGACAAATGACTCTCCCTCTACACCTGTTGTACCAACCAGGCGACGCCGCCATGGCGACAGCCTACACCACACAACAATACATGAAAGATTTGAATGTACACCTCAGAAACACTTTTGCTTTCGCCCAGAAAAACCTGGAAAAATCCGCTGAAGGACGTAAGGCGTACTACGACCAAAAGGCCTCTCACAATGAACTCCAAGTGGGAGACAGAGTCTGGTACTATACGTTCGCCCCAGCAACCGGGAAAGGAGGGTCCGAGACCGGAACTCTCGCCCGCAAACTAATGCCCAGGTGGACTGGACCTCATCTGATAACAGACAAAGTGTCCTCAGTCGTCTACGAAATCAAAATCAGCAAAGGCCGCAAAGAGCCAATTGCTAAATGGGTACATCGAAATCAGATCAAACCTTACAAGGCGTTCAATGACTCCACAAAAGACAAAGATCTCACAAACTCACCGACTTCATGGGATAATAAGGTCGTCCAAACACAAGTTAGTAAATAAACTAATCAGGTTTAAACTACCGTATTTCCCACCCTATAAGTCGCATTGTCCAATTTGAACTTAGAAACGCTAAGCCTAAAACCCACAACAAAAAACTAACCTTAACAACCGTTTAAATCCACGAGATTTAATTTGACCTCGGTCATAAAGTTGAGACCTGTTTTCTTGTGTGTTGCACTTTGGAATCTGACGACAAGAGTGTGTCGAAGCAGTGAAACGTTGTTTCCTTGTTGTTTAGTCATTACTGTTGTCATTAGTTGAGATATTGTTTTGGTTCTGAACACTCCCAGCCAAAAAGGTTTTGTATTAACATTGGTTAATGAATGATATGGATTTAACTATGCCAACATGCAGTTCGTTTTGTTAAATCTCAATCGTCGAAGAGTCAATGTAGTTTAAAGCTACTCAAGGTACCATAAACTACATTGACCTCACAATTTCTAAATTGAACCGATTCGATCGTTTCTATTCTAGATTACCTATTCATTTTGATGAGTCTCGCCATAGACTTCAAAATTTATTAGGAATACCAAATCCTACGTCGTTCGTCTAAAAGACAACAGACATTTAGATCAAACTATATTTCATTTTTATTTTAGTTTAACCTAAACTAAGTAATGAATGGAGGAATAGTTTGGAATTAGAGGCCTTCGTTACAGAAGCCCTCCAAAATTTTATAGGTACAAATCCCTATATCTAAATTTTACAGAATTGATCCACCCCTTAATTGGTAAGTGTAGCTGATCTAAACCATGATAGCTTACATACCAGGTGCATATAGGTAAGGCCTAATGTAAAATCCCAATCATAAGCCCACCTAAAAAACCACATAATTGCATGACACATAGAACCAGAGTGGCACTGACTGGAAACCAACCAGCCAACAACCTTCGATGTGGGGACCTGCAGCTCCAACGCTTGGTCTTCAACCTTCATCCAAGGGTCGCCTCCTCTGCGTCAATCGAGGGATCCCCTCTACATGCTGATTATGAAAACAATTGTTGCTGATCAATCAACAAAACTAATCGTTGTGGAATTACTGCTGTGGAATTACCGCTGTGGATTATAAGACTTTGCTTTCCAAGGGATCACAGACTTTGTTTTCCAAGAGTTAACAGACTTTGTTTTCCAAAGGATTAAAAGCTTTTCGCAATGGGATTACCTCCGAACAGTATGGAATTTCAAAAACTTTATGGGATTATAATTTTTGATTTTTCTTTTCCACTTGCTGGATTACTTCAAGATCAAAGACAGTTCAAGGTTTCCTTTCGTGTTGGACCCCATCCCCAAGGACTGGCGATGGCTTCCAAAAGGGGGGAGATGTAATGGACCTACCCAGGGTCAAACTAAGGTTTTTGAACTGTCCAGTGATGACCTTTACTGACCTCTCAGTAAAGCAAGACATTTACTACAAAATCATTCATTTAGCTGTAATCTGATAAATATAGTCACCAAAAGAGACTATTTCTATCTTTGATTTTAGGCTGATGTGATCAAAAGAATAACTTTTGTCATTTTCATGATGTGTGCTTTTAAGCTGTGTTATTCTGTAAGAGTTTAAACTGTGTTCACTGCTGTGTCAAAGGTGAAATCTCGGGTCACAGAGACCGGACGGTTTTGTTTAGAAACTCAGAGGACAGTAATCCGTTGTTTTTCATGAAAGGGCTCCAGCTTGCTGTGCCTTTCCCTAAACAAATCTCTCTCTGCTCTGGCTGTAACCTTGGGCCTGATAAGGCAAGTTCACTCCTCTCTTTGTTCCTGCTTTTTAAGTTCTAACTGTGCGAGAACGCTTCAGAGTTTCTGGGAGCTTCGAAAGATGATGTGAACCTTCCAAAGAGCTGAATGACCACAAGTCACGCGCTAAGGACTCGTCATCCAGCTGGGACTGATAACATGTTGTTATGGGTCCACTTCGAACAAGCGTAAGCTCAAGAACTTTGTTTATTCCTTCCTGGAATAAGTTTATCTTGAAGTCAGAGGCCTGAAGCTGACATATTCTCTGATGACCAAGCGAAAACCAGGAGACGTTGGAAAACGTAAACCAGAACCCTGCTTGAAGGTATTGTACTGGTTCCCACAAGGACCCGTGCATCTGAAAAGCTACAAGGTCTTCCCTCTTACCGGGCCGTCGTCAAAAGGTAAAGAGCTGTTTACAAAACGTACCTGGATTTTAGCAGAAGTCGGAGGAGAAGTGTCACTCTGGTATCATGCTCACGATAATTTCTTCTTAAATCTTTCCTCCTACTCTTTCCCCTCTCTATCTAAGCTGGAAACTATAATTAAGCTGAAGAGCCCACAGACTAAATATGTTAACATCCAATATTGAAGTCTGTTGTGTTAAATTTAAGTGTGCTGACGTATTAATTTGAAAGAAAGTGAAATCATGTCAATCAAGTGTAATGGTGTTAATTTAGTTGATTTATTTTAAATAAATGGTAGTGTCGCCTGGCATACCAAACTAAGTCAATGTCCATTGTCACTTAATGGCTCTGTTTATTTATCCATCATAAAGATCACAGAAATATTGGGTAAACTGAAAAAGAACAGAATCCGTGAATTTACTATTCAATCTGAATAAGTAAATTAATTAAGGTAAAGAGGTCAGTATTAATATTGACCTCCTCATAATTCTTACACAATCAAGGGTTTACTGAGGCCAACACAGACACCAGAACACACACATGACACAAAACTTAGGTGCACAAATGTCAAAAATACTAAGGCCATTCATATTTATATACTTTGTATTACTTTTAAACACAACGTGTGATTTATGTGTATTAAGTGCAGGGAAATTTCTTACATTACCTGTTGTTTAGTATATTACACACTGTTGCCAGTTGCACCTCCTCATCCTCCTCCCTGCTCCACACCTTGCTTCAATTCTCAGTAGCAATCCTGTGTCCATTAACCACCCACAACCTCACATAATGGACCGGATTGAACTTGGTCAATGAAGGTCCGACAATATTGAGAAAGAGCAGGAGATGGTGACAATGTGGAGAAGATTTGTTTGGGGTGCAAATTAGATTAATATGGGAGAAGCCCCATTTACTATACGTCATATGCTTGATATGGGGATAGTATTCACAGCTGTAAACAGTGGGAGTGGTGGCGCAGAGATTAAGAAGGTGTGTTTGTGATCGGAAGATCGACGGTTCAAGCCCCGGTACCGACAACATCAAAGATGTGGGTGGGATAAGTGAAGCGGTCACACCTGTCTCCACCCTCATCTGCCCCACTCTGGGCCCTTGAGCAAGGCCCTTAACCCACACCATCTGCTCCCCCGGGAACCCTAGATATCAGCTCTCTGCTCCACACAGAGGGCTGTGGTTGCTCGGTGGTCTGTGGTTGTGTCAGGAAGGGCATCCGGCGTAAAAACAACTGCCAAATCTTCGTGCGACTAGATCGCTGTGGTGACCCCTAACGCAGGGAAAAGCCGAAAGAAAAAAAAAAGAAAAAATCACAGCTGTAAACAGTTCTTTCAATTCATCATAAATGTATTTTCCTCCTGGTTCCACATACACTTTGTGGGCAGACAGAGCGGCTCAGCTTCAGTCTGTCTATAGAGTACACCTGCATCCTCTGACCAGTACTGGGGATAATGCTCCTGTATATCCCAAACGATCATAGCCACTTTTGTAGGGCAGGTGCTCACCATAGGACAACAAGCACTGCTCTACATGTTTGTCCACACAGAAGAAAAAAAAAAACTGCCTAATATTTAGTGCTTTGTCACTGACTTTTCCCTTCAATAGGCATAACACCTAGAAAAGAGTTGTTCTCAATCCCCCTCTTGTTAAATTCAGAAAAGCATCCTGGTTGCTCTGACATCACATCAAATGCTCTGACTGCATGTCAAATAGCTTTATGAGCCGGGCTTATTTTTCACATTTCAAGTGAAAATTCAGATCACTCCTGCAGTGTCACACATCAGTGTTCACATAAGCGCATGGACTTATGCATTAGCACAAGACCATTGTACATTTGCTTAGTTATGCCATCGTGAGTGGGATCTTCTGCTGCAGACTTAAAATGTATATGAAGTGCTGGATAGTTAGTCCAAACTGCTTCCACTCTCCTAAAACTTGAGGCCAACCACCTTGTCTAACATCCAACCAATTTTGCATAGTTGCACATCCAAAATGGATGAAAACTATTTCAGTTCAGTTTTATACAGTTCTTTTTAGATGTGTTATAAATCAAATATATAGCTTGTCCATCAGTAGTTTAAAATGACTGACTATTCCCATTTCTTTCACTATGTTATTTACCACAATCTCAAGTCCATGGGTTGAACAGTGCGACACAGTAGCGGTACTGAGAGGAAAGTACCGCTACTGTACTGTACTGGACGACTGCCCCCGATCGGGGGCAGTCGTCCCCCGATCGGAAGGTTGGCGGTTCGAATCCCGGTTCCCCACACCATGTGTCGTTGTGTCCTTGGACAAGACACTTAACCCCGAGTTGCTCCCGGTAGGACTGGAAAGCGCCTTGCATGGTAGTCTGCCGCTATCGGTGTATGAATGTGTGTGGCACTTTGAGATTTTCACTAATGAAAAGTGCGTTATAAATTAAATTCATTATTATTATTATTATTATTATTATTTGCAGCAACACATCCTAATACAACAGACGCGCCATCACATGCAAGTCCAATTAGAGTTTTAGACAAAAACTCCATGGTAAAATGCATGCACTCCAGTGTGGATAATAAATTACACACAGTGCCTTCTGCAGAGAAATTATCAACTTCAACCAGTTCAGTAAATATTTTACTTCATTTGTCAAAATCTGGCAGCTGTGTTCTTACTGTATGCATACTATGAGTGCTTTTCTTATTAAAAATAATAGACTCATCTGGCAAAAGGCTAGGTTTGCTCACTCCACGATTTGATCAGTTTTTTTTTCATATTTACTGAAATAGATTTGTGTATGTTTGCACATGCAACATTAGAATGCAGTATACCCATTTAAAGTCTGTTTAACTCTTGACAATGATTTTCACTTTCAAATCCATGCACTGGCCAGTTGTATGTAGACTCTTTATATACAATGTGAAATATCAAACTTATATTAACCATTTGTTCAGACTAAGCACCGACTATAATCTGTCTTATAATGTATTATGGAACTTTTTTAAGCAGGTTTATTCTGCTAAGTGACTCCAGGTCTGAGAATGTTCTAATTATGTTTAACAAAGTGCTTGTTGCTACATTAATATGTCAGAGGCAAATTAAGTTATAAATATTTAGCCTGTTTACTTCCACCAGTCTTCTCTGGTCGTAAAGTTACAACTGCCTGGCATGTACAGCAACCCAAACCTGATTTTTTTCATTACAAGCCATGAATAGCAGGTCAGATTGGCCTTGAACTGGGCAGCTGTCCAGAATGTTAGGCATCCCTCATTCAACAGTTCTGAGCCTGACTCTTCTCCACTGAATTTACTCTCCTCTTCACTGTTGTCATCCTCCCCCCCATGCGCATCCTTAGGTTGTCATTACAACTTGTTGTGGGCTCCTGCCCCAGTACGACAGCCTGGTTAGCTCGGCTCTCACCCACATCTCTCGCACCTGCTACAGTACTATCTCCATTGCCACTGCCTTCATGTACTTAATTTTTTTTTGTTGTACAATGAGGTCTTTTTTGTTAAAAATGAAAATACATTAAACTGCCTTTTCAAAATTTTGAGTCCAGTTACTTTGACAAATTGGCACCGTTGGTTTGATGCATGATGTACATGATGTGATTACCCATCAAACGTTTCTCTTTTCATTGTAAGCTCAGTAAATAAATACTAAAAATATTAATGACCATATAAAAATCAGTAAAACTGATTCACATTTTAGTTGTGCTATTTTATAATATGTTTGTGTTTTTAATAAAAATTCCTGTCACTATGGACCTTTAGGGGCATGGATTTTTGAAGGGTAGATGCAGAAATGCATACATGAAGGGACATCTCTCATTATATATTAAGAGGCTTGTAAATAGCTATGTTTAAAAAAAGTATGCAATTAGATTACATATCTGATGTTTTGTTGATTAAAGGCAGTCAGATGTGTTCATAACGTTATGATAGGCCTGGGGATTATCAAATCAAAGCAAACAGTTAACCCACCCTGTCAAAATAAGAGTTCCCAGTTCCTGTTCCAGCAGGATCTGGCTCGAACTAAGCCATGGTTAAAACAATAAAAAAATAAATAACCATGGGTGTACTGAATAAAACCGGGAAGAAACTCAGTCCTTATAAATTCAAGATTTTTCTCTCTGAACAAGATACATATACAGTACACTTCATAAACATGTCAGATTTAACTTTCTTCCACTGGGGGAAAGTGAAATCCAAAGTGATTCTGAATCCAAAGTGGACTCCTCCAGAATCTGCTTTGTCTCTGACCCAAAGAAATTTCCATCAAAACTCTGTGACATGCAAGCTTTCACTGACCAGAATGATGGTTTTATTTATGTATTAAAGAAAGCCAAATTTCAGAAAATTTTCAGATGGATGCTTGTAAAAATTTTAATAAAGAATTTTCAGGTCTCAATGAAAGAATATGATATTGTATCCTGGTGCATGCTCAATAATCCAGGTAGAAAAATCTAAAAAAGTTAAGTCTGGTCCTCTGGACATTCAAAAAAAAAAAAAGTTTCCAAATATCTGGCGTCTGTACTAATCCCTTTAGTTGGCAGCTCAGAACATCACATACAGAACACCATGGACTTTGAGGATAAGTTGATATCATGGAGACTGATGAAACAATGGTCTCTTTTGATGTCACATCACTCTTTACGTGCATTCATGTTGATGAGGCAGTAGAGGTGGTCTGTTTAAGGTTAAAATCAGACACCACTCTGAACAGCAGGACCACGCTTTCCACAGAGCAACTGTGTCAACTCTTGAAACTGTGCCTGCAGTCAACCTACTTCACATATGGGGAGCAATATTATAGGCAGAAACATGGGTGTGCTATGGGGTCTCCAGTTTCTCCTATTGTTGCCAACCTGTACATGGAGGAGGTAGAAAAGAAAGCCTTGACGTCCTTTTCAGGGAGACCACCAAGTCATTGGTTCAGGTATGTTGATGACACCTGGGTTAAAATTAAATCTCAGGAAGTCCAACATTTCACTGATCACATCAACTCTGTGGATAAATATATCAAGTTCACACGAGAAGATGTAAAAAATGGCAGGTTGGCTTTCTTGGACTGTGAGGTCTCAGTTTCTGATAGAGGAAATTTGCAAACTGAGGTGTACCGCAAACCCACCCACACAGACCAGTATTTACAGTTTGACTCCCATCACCCTCTGGAGCACAAGTTAGGAGTCATCAGGACTCTGTATCACAGAGCAGACAGCGTCCCCACTAACTCAGGAGCCAGACAGAAGGAGAAATCACACACAAAACAGGCTCTAGAGAAATGTGGATATCCTAACTGGGCCTTCCTGAAAGCAGAGAAGAAACCCAAACAGGACTCCAGCCAGCCATCAGGTGAAAAGAAGGAACCCAGACCCAGACCAGTGGTCATTCCGTATGTTGCGGGAGTTTCAGAGACATTGAGACGTTTATTTTCTAAACACAACGTCCCAGTGGCTTTTAAACCCCAAAATACATTACGGCAAAGACTGGTTCATCCCAAAGATCCAGTCCCCCGGCACAAACAGAGTAATATTGTGTATGCTGTTCAGTGTCAGGAGGGCTGTGATCAGTCTTATATCGGGGAAACTAAACAGCCACTGGCCAAAAGGATGGCCCAGCACAGAAGATCAACATCATCAGGTCAGGACTCTGCGTCTACACTCATCTCCAGGCCAGCGGTCACTCTTTCAGGGATGAAGATGTTCACATCCTTGATAGAGAGGAACAATGGTTTGAGAGAGGAGTAAAGGAGGCCATCTTTGTGAAAAGAAACCATCCATCATTAAACAGAGGTGGAGGCCTCCGGGTTCAACTGTCCCCCTCTTATGATGCTGTTATTGCTAGTATCACTCAGCCCCTTGTGAATAGCAAACAACCATCAGGGAGCTAATGATTCATTGTTAGGCTGATGGTCCTCCTTGATCATGTGAGCAGATAGTTTTGGCTGTCAGCAGCAAATTGGTTGATCCACTGTAGCCCCTTTCATAAGACGCATCAATCCGGCTCTGATGCGTGTTCAGACCTCCAACGAGCATTCAGAAAACACACAAACGCGGTTTGGCGAATTAATTTGACTCGCCTCTGATGCGCCTTTGATCCGCGAGCAGAGGTAGTGTTAAGCCCGGTTCTGTCGATTTGTGAAAGGTCTCGGGGTGCTGCGGCTTCAAACTGATTTGAATAATGACGTACTCTCCCGGCGCCCACTGTCGCGTTGTATTTAAATGTGTAAACAAGAACATGACATTTGTATTTCGCTTGCGCATCACTCGCTATTCTTCGCCGAATCTTTTTCTTTTTTTATTGATCATCACGGAAATGGCTAATTGGGGTGATGCCGAGACCCGTGTGCTCCTATCTCTGCGCGCAGAGGAGGAAATTAATAAGGGACTTCTTGGGGCCCTTCTGGAGCGGATTGATTATCTTTGTTATCTTTTAAACATGCTCCATTGTTACTTCACACCGTTTCTCAACCCTCCGTAGTGGGAGTGACACGGCCGCGGTCCAGAACGTCAACACCCAGCAAGCCGGAAGAAGACATGTACTGTTTCCGCCTTGTACTTTCAAAATAAAAATACGGTTTGATGAATTTAGCGCTCTGAGCTTACGTAGGATAGCTATTTTTGCATATAAGAGTAACGACAAAGAAACATAACATATGTTGTATATGTAACGTTTATGTAGCATTTATATCATTCATATTTTCTGAATAAATCACAACGTGTTTACTTTATTTTGAAACAAAGGCGCTTAGTTTCCGGTAACTCCACAGCTTCAGTGTGTGGGATCCATAGACATAATAATAAGCGGATTGATGCGAGAGCAAAAAAACAAAAAAAAAAGCATTCCGAGAAGCACAACAATGTTTGCTAGCGTCGCCATGTTTGTTTACATACACCTCTGCGGTCCCACGTTAAACACGCAGGCACCACGTCCTCTGAGCTGCACATTTTCACCACGCCTCTTTTCAACCCGCGCTGCCAATTGTTTTGTGAATGCTCCATTGAGGGCGGGCCGTGGCCGGATTCAACTTTGTTTCATGAATGACCCGATGGGGATTAAAGCCGGACTGGTCTGTGCGGGAATTGTGCTGCTCTGACTTATGAAAGGGGCTAACGAGAAGGTGCAATTTATAAGACTGAGCTGAATACAGCTCCTCAGACTGAAGAAGTCTTTCGGACGAAAGACAAAACGTTTCTACATTTTATTTTGTTTTGTTTTGTTTTTTGAACGTCCAGAGGACCAGACTTAACTTTTTTAAAGAATATGATATTGTCCATCTTTCTATAGCCATTGACTTGAAAGCATTCATTTGAAAATGACTTAACATAAATTTGAAAACTACAAAATGGTAATATTTTACTGCTAACAGCACATGAAGGTATACTGACATGCTTCAAGAACTGGTAAAAAAGTTATAACAGCTACAACGTGAGTATTTAAATGGCTCCTGCACAGCTGATTTCTGAAAACACACCCCAGGTGGTACAGGAAATTTCTACTGGAACCAAACGTGGTGATAGAACTATAACAAAGATTAAGAAAAGCGACCTTGTAGGAATATATAATCTATCTTATTTCGAGCTGAAAAAGACTGGGCAGGGGAAGCATGATGAAGTGGATGAAAATATGATCATCACTATAAAATTTAGTCAAGGAGAGCAGTATGACTGACCCCAAGATATTCTGAAGCAGCTTATACCGGTAATAAAAATATACAACCCAAGCATCAATCTCTCCTTTAACAATGTAATTAAACATCTTGATTGTAAAGGAGATGGTCAGCATAAAATCTGAACATGTTCCCATCTAGCTTACATTCTGGGTTTGAAAGCTAGAAAATGGTGAACGGTTTCTTATTGTGTGGCAGCAACATACACATTCAAACAGAGTGCATAATTATAAAAATTAATTTCTACAGACATTGTACAATATCAAACAGTTGGTCATAAGTTCTCACCACTGTTGTATGTCGTCAACATTTCGTGAATGTGATATAATCAGTATAAGGTACAATATCATTCATTATTTACTACACATGTCTCAGAAAGCTACATAAAAACTATCAATATTCAGATTTAAATAGATTGAAACCAGTGTGTAGATTTCGTATATGGAAATATGGTGAAGCTTCACTTTAAAATGGTTACATCTCTAAACCAGCTTTAGAAAACAATGGCCTATTATCCTAAATGTGCATACACTATTTAAATCAAGCTGGAGGTAATCTACCAGGTTTTTATGGGTGCAAATCAGGTTTGCTGTTTTCCAATTTATTTTGCTTCATATGCCTCCTGGTTGAAAAGGGATATGCTTTAGCTAAACCTCACCTGCAAACATCTGCCACAAACAGCTGCCTCAGAAGTGATAGGAAAAACTATGAGGAGGGTCAGTAAGGCTCCGGGATTAAGACGTTATTGAAAAGACCACGAAAAAGAACGCCAGGGAAATGGTTGTGGATAATCAAAAAAGAAATGGTAAAGAAGAAAACTAAATCAGTTAAAAAAGGCAATCTGAAGGGACAAAAGTCTGCACGGAGCTTTGATTTATTTTAAAAAGGGAAAGAAACAAGGCTCTTTTATACAAACAATCCTCAGAGTGGCTGGTTTCAGGCTGTCATCAGCCAACTGGTTGATCCACTGTGGGAGGGTGCTATTTATAAGACTGAGCTGAATACAGCTTCTCAGACTGAGGAAGTCTTTCGGATGAAAGACGAAACGTTTCTACATTTTTTTTGCTTTGTTTTATTTTATCTTTTGAATGTCCAGAGGACCAGACTTAGCTTTTTTAGAATCCTCAGAGTGTTCCATAGTTCTTCCCCATACAGTAGTCCCTCAATTATCACGGGGGTTACGTTCCACACACCACTGTGATAGGTGAAAATTTGCAAAGTAGTAACAGTATATTTATTTTATTTTATATTTATATTTTAAGGGTTTATACACCCTTCCCATACTCTTGCAATTTTCTAAACTCTTAAATCTAAATCATTTTCACAACATATGTATATATATACAGGTCTCTCTTGTAAATGAATCCTCGAGGCTCAATGGGATTAACCTGCCTAAATAAAGGTTGACGGAATATACTGTTCAGTACTGCAAAATTTTACTCACCGGCTCTGCAGAACAGCAGCTCGGTTCTGAATGGGCTCAGTTCTGGTTGGGCAGATCCAGCCTTAAGCGACAAAGCCCATCATCCCATCCAGGTTGATGTGAAAATGGATAACTGAGCTTCAGGAAGCTTCAGAATTATTTGAAACTTTCCTGCCACTTCTGTGAGCTTAACAGATAGCATAGATTTGTGTTGCAACACTTTCCCTAAATTTTGGCAGAACGCAGCAGCTGGAAGCCCTGTTGGCTTCTGGGAAGTGTAGTTCTATTGAACTGCATTAAAGTAAAGGCTTACTTAAAGAAAACTACAGAATGGCAGTGCCTGTCTGAAGTACTGTATTTTCCGTTGTATAGGTCGCACCGTTGTATAGGTTGCAGTGTCCAATTATTGCCAAAAATTTGGAAAAATACATAAATAGGTCGCACCAGTGTATAGGTCGCACCTACGTCACCACCGACGTAACGCGTCATCCACCGCTGACGCGCCGCGGGACCGCTGAGTCAACCCGGCAATATGGACCAAGTGTTTAGCTCTGCTGCTAATGTCTGCCAGCAGAAGCTAAACACGAGACGAGTCCGTCTCTGAAGACACTAATAAAAAAATCAAACTTTATGTCAAATGTTTTCTCCAGGAAATAGTTAAGTACATTGGAGCCTTATAATTACTCTGTAAGCAGAAATAAATATACATGATTGTCTTCAAAGCTATTTATAACATAAACAGAATCTAACAGAACGAGACAAGTCCGTCTCTGAAAACACAAATAAAAAATTGAATTTTATGTCAAATGTTTTCTCCAGGACATAGTTAAGTACATTGGAGCCTTATAATTACTCTGTAAGCAGAAATAAATATACACGATTGGTTTCGATGCTATTTATAACGTAAACAGAAGCTAAACACAAGACGAGTCCGTCTCTGAAAACACGGATAAAAAATTTGAATTTTATGTCAAATGTTTTCTCTAGGACATAGTTAAGTACATTGGAGCCTTATAATTACTCTGTAAGCAGAAATAAATATACACGATTGGTTTCAAAGCTATTTATAACGTAAACAGAAGCTAACAGAATCTAAACACGAGAAGAGTCAGTCTCTGAAAACAAGAATAAAAAATCAAATTTTATGTCAAATATTTTCTCCAGGACATAGTTAAGTTCATTGGAGCCTTATAATTACTCTGTAAGCAGAAATAAATATACACGATTGGTTTCAAAGCTATTTATAACGTAAACAGAAGCTAAACACAAGATGAGTCCGTCTCTGAAAACACATAAAAAATCGAATTTTATGTCAAATATTTTCTACAGGACATAGTTAAGTACATTGGAGCCTTATAATTACTCTGTAAGCAGAAATAAATATACACAACTGGTTTTGAAGCTATTTAAGACGTAAACAGAAATAAACAGAAGCTAAACACGAGACGAGTCTGTCTCTGAAAAAACGGATAAAAAATCTAATTTTATGTCAAATGTTTTCTCCAGGACATAGTTAAGTACATTGGAGCCTTATAATTACTCTGTCAGCAGAAATAAATATACACGATTGGTTTCAAAGCTATTTATAACGTAAACAAAAGTAAACAGAAGCTAAACACGAGACGAGTGCGTCTCTGAAAACAAGAATAAAAAATCGTATTTTATGTCAAATGTTTTCTCCAGGACATAGTTAAGTTCATTGGAGCCTTATAATTACTCTGTAAGCAGAAATAAATATACACGATTGGTTTCAAATCTATTTATAACGTAAACAGAAGCTAAACACAAGACGAGTCCGTCTCTGAAAACACGAATAAAAAATCGAATTTTATGTCAAATGTTTTCTCCAGGACATAGTTAAGTACATTGGAGCCTTTTAATTACTCTGTAAGCAGAAATAAATATACACGACAGGTTTCAAAGCTATTTATAACGTAAACAGAAGCTAAACACGAGACGAGTCCGTCTCTGAAAACACGGATAAAAAAATCGAATTTTATGTCAAATGTTTTCTCCAAGACATAGTTAAGTACATTGGAGCCTTATAATTACTCTGTAAGCAGAAATAAATATACACAATTGGTTTCGAAGCTATTTATAACATAAACAGAAGCTAACAGAATCTAAACACGAGAAGAGTCAGTCTCTGAAAACAAGAATAAAAAATCAAATTTTATGTCAAATATTTTCTCCAGGACATAGTTAAGTTCATTGGAGCCTTATAATTACTCTGTAAGCAGAAATAAATATACACGATTGGTTTCAAAGCTATTTATAACGTAAACAGAAGCTAAACACAAGATGAGTCCGTCTCTGAAAACACATAAAAAATCGAATTTTATGTCAAATATTTTCTACAGGACATAGTTAAGTACATTGGAGCCTTATAATTACTCTGTAAGCAGAAATAAATATACACAACTGGTTTTGAAGCTATTTAAGACGTAAACAGAAATAAACAGAAGCTAAACACGAGACGAGTCTGTCTCTGAAAAAACGGATAAAAAATCTAATTTTATGTCAAATGTTTTCTCCAGGACATAGTTAAGTACATTGGAGCCTTATAATTACTCTGTCAGCAGAAATAAATATACACGATTGGTTTCAAAGCTATTTATAACGTAAACAAAAGTAAACAGAAGCTAAACACGAGACGAGTGCGTCTCTGAAAACAAGAATAAAAAATCGTATTTTATGTCAAATGTTTTCTCCAGGACATAGTTAAGTTCATTGGAGCCTTATAATTACTCTGTAAGCAGAAATAAATATACACGATTGGTTTCAAATCTATTTATAACGTAAACAGAAGCTAAACACAAGACGAGTCCGTCTCTGAAAACACGAATAAAAAATCGAATTTTATGTCAAATGTTTTCTCCAGGACATAGTTAAGTACATTGGAGCCTTTTAATTACTCTGTAAGCAGAAATAAATATACACGACAGGTTTCAAAGCTATTTATAACGTAAACAGAAGCTAAACACGAGACGAGTCGGTCTCTGAAAACACTGATAAAAAAATTGAATTTTATGTCAAATGTTTTCTCTAGGACATAGTTAAGTACATTTGAGCCTTATAATTACTCTGTAAGCAGAAATAAATATACACGATTGGTTTCAAAGCTATTTATAACGTAAACAGAAGCTAAACACAAGACGAGACCGTCTCTGAAAACACGGATAAAAAAATCGAATTTTATGTCAAATGTTTTCTCCAGGACATAGTTAAGTACATTGGAGCCTTATAATTACTCTGTAAGCAGAAATAAATATACACAATTGGTTTCAAAGCTATTTATAACATAAACAGAAGCTAACAGAATCTAAACACGAGAAGAGTCAGTCTCTGAAAACAAGAATAAAAAAATCAAATTTTATGTCAGATGTTTTCTCCAGGACATAGTTAAGTTCATTGGAGCCTTATAATTACTCTGTAAGCAGAAATAAATATACACAATTGGTTTCAAAGCTATTTATAACGTAAACAGGAGCTAAACACAAGACGAGTCCGTCTATGAAAACACGGATAAAAAAATCTAATTTTATTTCAAATGTTTTCTCCAGGACATAGTTAAGTACATTGGAGCCATATAATTACTCTGTAAGCAGAAATAAATATACACGATTGGTTTCAAAGCTATTTATAACATAAACAGAAGCTAACAGAATCTAATCACGAGAAGAGTCAGTCTCTGAAAACAAGAATAAAAAATCAAATTTTATGTCAAATGTTTTCTCCAGGACATAGTTAAGTTCATTGGAGCCTTATAATTACTCTGTAAGCAGAAATAAATATACACGATTGGTTCCAAAGATATTTATAACGTAAACAGAAGCTAAACACAAGATGAGTCCGTCTCTGAAAACACGTATAAAAAATCGAATTTTATGTCAAATATTTTCTCCAGGACATAGTTAAGTACATTGGAGCCTTATAATTACTCTGTAAGCAGAAATAAATATACACAACTGGTTTCGAAGCTATTTATGACGTAAACAGAAATAAACAGAAGCTAAACACGAGACGAGTCTGTC
>JBBPBX010033687.1:0-33110 GCA_038048925.1 Garcialebias charrua
TCTGCTTCCAGAGTGTATTTTAATATTTAAGCCTTTAACCAATCACATTTTAGCCACTACTTGTTGCTAGGTAGATTAGAAGCCTTCACTCGCAGCTCTGCTTCTCACTGCAGCGCTATCCAAGCTGTTGCTTCAACCAATCAGATTTTGAGTTGGCGAGACCTGATGCTAAACGCGTCACCAAGAGTATTCACCGCAACCAACACGGAAATGTCAGCTATTCACCCGTTTTGATTGGATAGTCAACGTGTGACGTCACACCCGCGGCGCGGAAGTTGATAGTCGGTTCGGGCTGGCCAGAGGCTCTGGGGCTGGCCATTAAAATACAGTAAGCTTTTTCACAATTTTTTTTTTAGAATCCAAGTAGGTTTTTACAGTTTTGCAATGGTCCAAACTTGCTGTGTTATTGGATGTAATGTCCGGTCACACGACCTGAAAGGTAGAAAGAGAGAAAACGGACTTTGTTTACTGTTTGCTGCACCGTAGTGAAGTTAGTTTCAAGTTGGACGTTGGATATTAAAGCTCCGTGTCAGCGTGTCTTCAGCGCTGCGTTGCTTCGTCCAACTTCAAACTAACTTTACCGCGGTGTTTGCTGCTGGAAACAACGCGAAGTAGGAGCTCCTGATTCAGCTGTGACACATCATGGTACAACTTTCTGCATGTCCCAAAATAACTGCTAGTTTGTTCCACACACTCTGGTGAGTTTTGTTATATTATTTATAGATAATTATTGTTTGAATTGATTGTTTGAATTTATTTTGTTTTAAGAAGGAGCAAATATGATTTTTTTTCATCTGTTGCTACCTTTCATTTTATATGTTGTTTTTTTCCCTTTCATATATCTGTAAATTGTCAGAGTCAGTCAGAGTCAGAGAGTCTTTATTGTCATTTGCACCGCATGTGGTACATGTGATGAAAACGAGATTATGTACACAGGGTCCCAGTTACATCCAACAACAAAATGCAAGAGAAAAACAGTAATAACATCTAGGATTAACTAAGAAAACATCAACTAGAAATACACTAAGCCCTAATGTAGTAGAAAAACATCATTATATATAAACAGCAGCACGAACATGAGTCTGTATGAGCAGATGGTCACAGATGAACACAGCAACAAGAAAACAGATCAGCATCAGCATGATGTGATATTTCACAGTGATTATTCTTATTATTTATTAATTCATGAGTCTAACAGCCTCAGGGTAGAAGCTGTTCCTCAGTCTAGTGGTTCTACATTTGATGCTCCTCAACCTATGTCCTGAGGGGAGTGGGGCAAAGAGTGTGTGTGCTGGGTGAGTGAGGTCTTTCATGATGCAGGTGTCTCTTTTCCTGCATCTCGAAGTGTAAATGTCTGTGATAGAGGGGAGACTGACTCCAACATCTTCTGTGCAGCCTTCACCACTCTCTGCAGAGCTTTTCTCTCTGCAACTGTGCAGCCTCCATGCCACACGTTGATGCTGGAGCACAGGATGCTCTCCACTGCACACCTGTAGAAGGAGGTGAGAACTGGACTGCTCAGACCAGCTCGTCTCAGCCGTCTGAGGAAGTAGAGTCTCTGATGACCTTTCTTGATCAGGCTGGTGGTGTTGTTGCTCCAGCTGAGGTTATCATTCATGTGTACACCCAAGTATTTGTAGCTGGAGACCACTTCCACCACTGATCCACCTATGTTCAGTGGGGTGTGTGTTTGTTTGTTCCTTCTGAAGTCCACAATCATCTCCTTTGTCTTCTTCACATTCATGTGAAGATTATTCTCTTTGCACCAGCTCTCCAGGTGTTCCACCTCCTGTCTGTAGCTGGACTCATCATTGTTTGTGATGCATCCCGCCACAACTGTATCATCTGCAAACTTAACAATATGACAGCCTGGATGGGTAGCTGCACAATCATATGTGAGCAGAGTGAACAGAAGAGGGCTCAGCACACATCCTTGGGGAGAGCCAGTGCTGAGGGTTATGGTGGAGGAGGAGAAGTTGTGGATCTTCACTGACTGTGGTCTGTCTGTTAAGAAGTCTAGTACCCAGTTACAAATGGAGGGGCTTAGTCCAAGTGTGGATAGTTTGTCTATCAGAGTTTGGGGGATCATGGTGTTGAAGGCAGATGTGAAGTCCACAAAGAGCATACGCACGTATGAGTCCTTCTGATCCAGGTAGAAATTGTATTTGTGTTTTAAAAAAAAACCTCAAAATTTCAAAGGTTCAACTAACATTTTTTATTTTTATTTTATTTTATTTATTCATTTTATAATTTTATAATACATTATGTGTCCTGTTCAGCCTTTTTGCCATCTTTTTATTGTCTCACACAAAACTCTGTCTAATATCAGACAAGATCATAACAGAAGTTGAGACCTCAAATTATTACCTGGGGATATTAAATATTTATTATCAATTATTAATATAATATTAAAGACAGTGTAATAACAAATAATCAGCATTTTTGGTGAGTAAAATGTTGTTATATTCCTAAATAATATTGCAGTTTTATCAGGTTATTTTTTATGCTTTTTTTATGTGTGTCACAGCTGTACCTGTAGTAGAAGTTTATAGCCATAAAATAGTTATTGAGGCTTGGATTGATTCAGACGGAGTACTACTGAAGGCCAAGGTGTGAAATGCACGGCCCGCCACTGCATTTATCATATAAAACTTATTTTATTAATGTACTCTAACAAAATCATTACTCTTCTTGCTTCTCTAAAATCTCTCTAACTTATCTAAAGAGTGCGTGTAGTTGTCTCCTTGACACCGAAAAAGGAAGCTGGTGATGCTGGTTGGGCCAGCTCATCTTTGATTACAGATAATGTTTAGACATCACGTTCTGGTTTGTTTTTGATATTACGTTCTTGTATGTTCATGTGCTATCTGAATCTCACCTTGTCCTACTTTTGAGAGAATAAAATCCCAGCACGCGCTAACCAATTCGGACTTGCTTCAAACGCGGTTGAGCCTGGCTCCAAGCGAGTTTGAAGTGATATCCCTTTGCAAAGTGTGACTATTTTAATAATCATTTCTTGTTCCCTTTCAGTCATGTTCTCTTGGTGCAACATATGCTATGGGAATTGCACCCCGCGCGATTACCTGAAGGAATACAATCACGCCTTTACGGCTAAGGCGTCAGCGTTGCGCTACAGGCCCCACCCTCTGGGTATTTAAGCCGCTGACGCCCATCCATCTTTCTCGTTTTTGCCCTTCACCTCGCTTAAACCTGAACTACCTCTCTTTGCAGGACTTCTCTGTTACTTCATCGCTCAACCAGAGGTGAGCTTGCTCCCTACACAGAGCGTACGGAGAATTATTCCTACGTACTGCTGGACTAGCGAAAGCTAGTCTGACACATTTTATCTTAACCCCAAAGTTTATTATTTTCCTCTCTCCACAGACTGCTTTGCTCGATGGCGCTAACTGCGCCACAACCGCTACCCCCGCTAACTCGTAGCGGGCTAGCCAGCGAAAGCGACGCGACGGAGGAGAAGTCTCAAATTAAAAGAAAAAGGATTCTGGAAGGACTCGCTCGCCTTATCTCGGACATGCCTCCGGAGAAAGGAAAGCAAAAGACAAGACTTCCAAGGAAAACCAGCAGGACAGCGAGCTCAATATTGCGCGCTTGTCCTAGCGGATGCGGTTTCTCCCTCGTAGCAACATATACCCATGAGGCCTGTCCCGTCTGCTTAGGAATGTTACACGTAAAAATGGCGCTGGATACGCCCGACTTTTGCCCACACTGCAGCCAGATGCTAGAGGCATGCTGCGGCACCAGGTTGACCTAGTCGCCAAGGCCATGGGCGCCCCAGCTGTGCCAGCGGAACCAGACACCATCGAGCCCCTCACTCCCACGTCGGAGCTTGAGAACATGGCTCTGCACGATAGCACACGAGTCGAATGGGGTGACAACCCTGACGTGCTAGCTCCTATGGTGGACTTAACAGTCGAATTCTACACTCGAGGCATGATGAACAAGGACGAGATCTTGATTTCAGCCTCAGGCAAATTTTCCGCGGAGGACGCAGACGTCGAGTACGAGGAACAGGGAGAAGACCTCTCCCGCACCCCGGTACCTGTGCTCCCGGAAACTGACTTTTCCATCCCTGCTCTGTTCGACCTGTGTCACAGAGCAGCGGACGCGTTACACATCCCATGGCCAGAGCCTCTGCCTCTACAACAGTTCACGAGGCTGGCAGGAAACTATTTTTACTCAAAGCAGCAGGCCACCACGTGGCAAAGGATGCCCGTGTTCCCAGACTTCCTCACAGAACTGACTCGCACCTGGCCTCAGCCCAGAGCTCCCACGCTCGTAGTTCCTCGACGTGGACGGGATGAGGTGGGAATAGCCAATGTGCCTCAAATTGAGGACACACTGGCGTCTCACCTGGCTCCCAAGTCATCCGGGACAAAACCAACTCTTCCCAGCAAAGCTTGTTGAGCTTCAGCTTCTCTGCTCGAGAAATGCTACAGAGCTCAGTGACTCGTTGCGCGTGCCATGAACGCATCCGCGTTGATGCAGGCTTACCTGGCTGAAAAACTGCAACAGCTCCAGGTAACGACGGACAAGCAAGCTGACGCTGACTTGTTGGATGAAGCCCGCAGGGCAACAGACATCGTGTTCCGCATGATGGGAACAGCTGCTGTTGCTCAAGGCAGAGGCATGGCGGAAGTGGTCATCGTGATACGCCATCTGTGGATGACTTTAACTGATCTCCCCGAGGGACAAAAGGTGCCTTTTCTCCACCACTCGATAGAACCGACGGGATTGTTTGGGAAAGCTTTGGATCGAATTCAGACCAAGCTGGACCAGAGGCGCAAACAGGCTGAAGCTCTCCGGGTGGGCATTCCCAGGAGAAGCTTCCCCCCCCCCCCAGGGAGTCTGCTGGGGGCAGACCTGCGCAGCCTCGACACCGCTCGGCAACGCGTGCCCCACCGCAAAAGCGGCCGGCGTACGAGGACGAGCACCGGCAGAGACCACCGCCGGGCCCACCTCGGACCGAACACGCATGGAGCAAAAACAGGTTTGTTCCCCGCCACGCGGTCAGACACAGGGCCTCCTCGGCGAACTGGGACACCAGACAAAAGCGTGCCTGATGAACCAGGTTCACGTCTTGACTTTACACGATCACCCGCCCACACGGTACAGGAAATGATCTCTTCATGTCCAGACTTTATTTGTAGCATGGTACAAAAAGCTGGTAACTCTGTTGCATGCACAAATCATGTTTTTTCTGCTGTGAGCAGTACTGGGCAACGCTAATCCAAAAATTAGTTCCGCTATTTCAAAAGCACTAATTAATTTATTTAGGTCCGCAATTTCCAAAGCACTAATGTCTTATGAAATTTAGGGGAAGCTAAATTCTAAACCGCTATTTAACCCTAGATACAAACAAAAATCCTCATAATAATTCATACAATAAAAAGCAATATTTTAATGAACTTATTACTGCATTCAATCAATTTCAAAGCACGGTGCTCGGCGGCACACAAGTTCAACAATCCTGCTGCAGCAGCCGTAGCAAACAGGTGGCAATATATTTATTCATCCCCAAACAAAACAATAATTCATCAAATAATAACTCGACTTCAAGAGGAACGTGGCTCGTGAGTCCAGCAGTTAATCTCTCTCCCAAACAACAAGGTCCCAAACAAGTGTGCGGCGGTACACAACGTTTTAATAACCCACAGAGGTTGCAGATGAAAACAGCTGGTTTGCTTCACTCACGCTACCGACGATGGGGTGGAGAAGACAGTTCAAACAGAAGCAATTTTGTTGCATCCAGTCGAGGCTCCAGTAATCCAAAATCACGTTGTCCACACTTCCTTC
This sequence comes from Garcialebias charrua, assembly GCA_038048925.1. NCBI lineage: Eukaryota > Metazoa > Chordata > Actinopteri > Cyprinodontiformes > Rivulidae > Garcialebias > Garcialebias charrua. Next base: position 5,815 of record JBBPBX010033687.1, read on the forward strand.
TTCTTCTTCTATTGAGTTTAATGGCGGTTGGCGAACTTAGTTTAAGTCCACACTTCCAAACAGCTGAAGATAATACACCCAGCTGCGCTCCACGCTTCCTTTCGCTTCCTGGCTTTCAAAACCTCTGATTGGCTGACCTCTACGTGACACTCTACCTTAGCAAATCAGCATCATCCTTATTTTTTCACCCCTCCCTCCCCTCTGCTCCCTCCCCCTCTTCCCCCTCCTCCTCTCTGTTGCCTCCACACTCCCTCACCAAGGGGGAAAACAAGCAGGCAGCAGGCAGTAGGCAGCTACGAGAGCCAGCGCGCCGAAGACAAATGTACCCCCATTTCCTTTTTACTGATAGATAATTAGTTATTAGCGGTACTGCATTTTAAATAAAAATAGTACAAATCCGCTTATGAATTATAAAAGTTAATAAATCCGCTGTAACGCTGACAGATTGTTTAGGTACGCTATAAGCAGATTAGCGCTTTAGCGCTCCCTAGCGGTCAGATGCCCAGCTTTGGTTGCAAAGACCGTTACATAGTGATTCATATGTGGGAAAAGTCGGGAACAAGAAAGTAAAAATAACTAAAACTACAGCAGATTTAAAAAGTTTGAGGGTTTGATTGTGAAAAAGATAATTTAAAAGCAGTTCTACCACGATTGTTGGCTCAATGATCCCAAATTGGCAGACTAAGGAGACATAAGGAGACACAGACAAAATACAAAGGTAAGGTCTTTTTATTTACAGTGCTTGAGAGATTTTCTGGCTTTGGGAGGAAGAAGGGGAACTAGGGGAGTTTAGCTGTTTCCACAGGTCTTAGTTGTTGAGGATGTTTGCAATATTGTTTTTACTGTTTGTTTTTTAGAAGGCCACGTTGGAGTTTAGGAGAGGTACAACGTCGAGGAGATGGAGATGTAATCTAGAAAGACGGGTACTAAAGGTTTGAGGTGTTTGGTCCATGCTGAGTTTTGTTGTTTTGTGGAGAACAGGATGATCTCCAGGCAAGGTTATGAGGAGCAAGGAGGTGGTCAAGGAGACGCGAAAGAGCAGGACTTGAAAACACCAGAAAAATCACAAGGTTAGTCAATGTTTGTGAAGGAATAGTTTTTCGCTGTCACTTAAATTATCAGAGGCAATATAATGTTCCAGCATAGGATGAACATCTGGCAAGGGTTTAAGTAGTGTAGTGGAAGTCATCAGAATCAGGTACAGGTGTGGATGGGAGGATGATTGGAATGTATCAGGATTCATATAACGTCAACCCCCAAATAGCAGACCAAGGAAGCAAGGACACGAGGCAGAATAAAAAGGTAAGTGATATTTTATTTACAGCTGCAGATCTAGGAGGCAGGTGCAGGTGTAGCTAATCAGCTGATTAGCTGCTGCTTGAGGTTGCTGGAGTAGAAGGTAGGACTCCTACACCATGAAGATGAACAAAACCTATATAATTCTCATGCTTTTTTGCCAGTTGAAGTCAAATAGCAGCATTCTGTAGGAGCATCATTATTTTCACTTTCCAAAACATCATTATAATAGAATAGTTTTTTTTTTCTCAGCTCGCTCTGCAAGATGGGGAAGCTTGGTTGCTTCCCCCCCATTTCTTTCTCTTTCCCTGCTCTGCTTGCTGTTTGTCTGCAGCTCCTTGGATTCTCATCTCCCGGATATAAATTGTGATTATGGATTTGGTGTAATGGATGATCAATGGGGCGGCCGTGGTGTAGTGGTAAGGGCAGTCGTCTCCCGATCGGAAAGTTGGCGGTTCGACTCCCGGGACCTGCACCATGTGTCGTTGTGTCCTTGGGCAAGACACGTAACCCTGAGCTGCTCCCGGTAGGACTGGAAAGTACCTTGCATGGTAGTGTGCCGCCACCGGTTTATGAATGTGTGTAGCATTCAATATATGTGTAGCACTTTGAGATTTTCAGTAATGAAAAGTGCGTTATAAATTGAATTAATTATTATTATGTATTATTATTATTATTATTAACTCTATTGACAAGATTTTTTTCAACAAAACAACAAGGTCCGGGGGAACCAGCTTGCCCAACACAGATGCACTCTGGAGGATACGTCATGGACTCATGGGGAGAGTGGAAAGTGATGTGTCTCTCAGTCCTGTCTGTGGAGGATGTGGACAATGTTTACATAATTGGATTTATGATAGCAGGAGCTCTTCTTTTTGGCATCGGCAGGGCTCTGCTCTATCAGAAAATGAGGGATACTTTGGCGGCTGTTTCGGCCATGACAAAGCTACTGAGTCAGTGTGAATGTTTGATCCATGTTGTGACCTAGCTAAATCAGCTGAATTACGAGTTTAACCGTTAGGTGGAGGCGATTTATGGGAATCACAGGCTACCGACGGTTATTAGGACTCATCAGCGTGGTAGATTCAACCTTGGGGGAGACTCATAGCATGGATCAGTGAAACAAATTCCCACAATTAGGCTATTTTAGTATCGGATCATTCAGGTGGCCACCAATGCTGAAGCAAAAAAAAAATCTGTCTGCCTGAAGAAAATCAACTATCATGCTTATCTGAATCTGACTCCCCGCCAGCCTTGGAAATGGGCTGACTATCAAATTTATCCTGGGTCATGAGTAACCGAGGACTACAACTGCATCTATCATCCCCCCCCAATAACTTTCTATGAAAGCTAATCAGAACTGCTGGCTAAATCAACATCATCAGAACTGTGGCTGATCTGAAAAGGCTCATGGACTAATCTCACCACCTCGACCTCAAATGCATATGTAATCTGTTTTAAATGTGCTTGCTGGTAGAGTTTTTTGATGTCTCAAATCGTGTCCTAATGGACAAGATGTGAAAGATCTTTTTTGTAATACCACTATCTACCCTCATGGTTCTTCCCCTTTTCATATCTAAGATTATTATTCTGATAAGGAATAGGATGGCCGCGTTGATAATCAGCTGAAGCTTCGTACACTTAGTCCCTCTTTCGGACCACTGTGCGTACATATTCCCGTTGTACCTTGGTGCAATGTCAATATAGATTATTCTGATTCTGATAGTATGAGCTAAATAAAAGCCAAAATAATTTATTTATTTTTTCATGAAGTTGTTTCAGTTGTGGGAAGCAAAACTGTACACCTTGTGTAATTCGAAGGAAAAATTACAACTAAAAACAAAATAGAATCAGGTACTGCATGCTGAATATATGTGTTTTCTTGATAATTGTTAGAAAATACCTTGACTTTATTAAAACTGAAGGGCTAATTCCTTATAAAGTCAGTGTTTCCTCGCACAGTGTGAAAAAAACCCCTCATCAGTTTATCTAAATTCTTACCAACCTCTTGGCTGGTGAGACCCAAGATTTAACAGGATTCAAAGAGGGTATTCAATTCAATTCAGTTTATTTATACCTGTATAGCACCAAGTCAAAACAGAAGTCATCTCAGGGTATTAAAATTTAATGAAGGAAAGAAGAATTGGGATTTATTTGAACAGGCTTGAGATGTGAAACAGCTCATTCCACCATCTGATCATTGGAGTCACAACTTATGCTGCAGTCTAAATAGGTAAAGTTTTCTGTGTATCTGGATTTAGCAGGCTGTGTATTTAATTTCTAAATCTAGACAGGGTTACAACAAACACGGTGAAAAAGCTGGGCCCCTGCTTGCACATCAGTTGAGGCGACAGTCAGCCAACCAAACTATTACAGCAATAAATAACGAACAGGGAGTTGCATGCCACGATAATGCTGAAATTAATAGATGTTTCAGTCAATTTTCACTGTACACGACCGAGTCAACAGGTGGAATATCAGACACGGAGGACATTTTTGGAAATCTACAGCTTCCTTCAGTTCTCCATTATCAATAAACATACTTTATTAAAACAAAGAATTTGGGCGAGTGTTCATTTAAAACTACTAAGTATAAAATAATCTCAAATACGAGATTGTCAATCAAGATGAGAGCTGGTTTATTATTCTAAATGAAAAAATAAAGACTTTTGGTACTTTGAAAGCTGTATTTATTTGCCTTAGATACAACAAATTATCAAACAATGGAAGGAGACAATAATTTATACATTCTTGTGTGGCTATAAAATCAAAATATCTTCAGTATTTAGAACTTATTCATAGGTCTATATCAAATTGATAGTTGTTTTTAATCAAGATCTGAAAAAGAGTTACTTGATTTTTGTGCTCATCTTCGTTTACAGTTCAGTAGTACCTTTGGTGTTTCGACCCATTATGGCTTTCTTTGTATTTCTTTCTGGTCTCAGCAGTATTATGTAACATTTAGGTCCAAATAGTGCCGCCAAGAGGCCAAAACTGGAAGCCAGGATAGCAAACACCTCCACTGCATCTGCATGTTTTCCTGGTGAGTTGATGTAAGCAGGAACAAAGGCCACCCACACAGCACAGAAGATCAACATGCTGAAAGTGATGAGCTTGGCCTCATTGAAGCTGTCTGGAAGATTTCTCGCCAGAAATGCTAGAACAAAGCTAAGGACAGACAATAAGCCGATATAGCCCAGTAACACTGAAAAACCAACAGTGGAACCAACTATGCATTCATAAACTATCTTGTCATTGTGATACTGGGTGTTTTTATGTGGAGTAGGTGAGGAGGAGACAAGCCAAGTGGTGCAGATCGCTGCCTGGACAGAGGTGAGAACTAAAACTGTCCCCCTCTGCTGGGAAACACCAAACCACTTAAGACTTGTTCCACCTCCTGGCTTGGAGGCTTTGAACACAGCCAGAACCACCATGGTTTTGACCAGGATGCATGAGACACAAAGCACAAAACTGATCCCAAACGCTGCATGTCTCAGTTGACATGTCCACAGTCTGGGTCGTCCAATGAACAGCAGGGAACACAGGAAACATAACTTCAGTGAGAACAGCAGTTGGAAGCTCAGCTCTGAATTATTGGCCTTCACTATAGGTGTACTGCGGTGATAGATGAAGATCCCTAGAACAACAGCACAAATAAAAGTGCCCAGTAATGAAGCAACTGTCAAACAGATCCCCAGAGGCTCCTGATAGGACAGGAACTCAGTTTTCTTAGGAACACAGTGGTCACGCTGGGGGCTGGACCAGAGGTCCTCTGGACAACTGAGGCACTCCAAGGAGTCTGGGGGGGAAATGTGACAGATGTTATATATTAACAAATCAATAAACTGCAGTAGAAAATATCTTAAATATGGGGACCTACTGGTGTTATTACTGATTGTTCCCCCAGAACAAGGAATGCAGTCAAAACAACAGAAAGGTTCCCCCTTCTTTTTCATGATGCGAGATCCTGGAGGACAGTTTTCACTGCAAACTGATGGTGGTGGCTGTGGGATTTTAAAAAAGTACATGGTATTTCATTTTATACTTAATTTAAAAAAAATAATAAAAATCAAAGTATAACCTGTTTGGATTCAAAGTTCCAGAAGATTTTGTCTTCATAAAGCGTTAGTTCTTCACCTTTGAGGGCCGACATTTTAACATCTCCCACATTCTGAACTTTTGTTTGTCCATCAGGCAGCCACAGCCAGTTCATAACATCATAAATTGGTAAAGCATCACCATTTGCATCAAATGACACCTGATCACCAAATGATGTGGTGAAATTGACCTTTTCCAGGTAGAACACAAGCTAATGCAATTCAAATTTGAAAAAGACCAAAAGCAACAAGATGATACAAAAATATCAACACAATAATCAGACTTATTTATGAAACTAACTAAACTAACAGTTGATATAATTATTTTAAAAAACACCAATTTATAACTCACATTGTTTCACATGGTTTGACTACTGTTGTTTAATCTGATTGTTGGAGATAAGGAGCAGATATAATAAGATTTATTCTTCTTTCTGCTACCTTTCATTTTTTTACATTTTGTACACTATCATTATGAGATTGTCTTGTATTGCTTCTTTTGTAAAAAAATGAACAAATTTAATAAACATAAACATAAACATAAACATTGCTAAAGAGACAATTATGTATTATAATGTTATGACTGTTGTTTCAAAATTAACCAAAAAATAATAATAATAATAATTTTGGGCTTTTTGTGTCAGACAAAGAAAGTATACAGCACAATTCACAGTGATAAAAATCGAAGTACAATATACCTGCCATGGCTCAAGTGTTTGTACATCAGCACAGCCACCCCCACTGAAAGGCCCCCTGCCTGGCTCACACTGCATCATATCGTCAAGGGCATATGCCAGTGCATACACAGCCTTATACACATTGTACTCAGGCCTGAGGTTAGAAACATCCAGAAACTCTGTTTCTACACTCTCCAAATCTTCATCTCCAGTACATATTGATCCCCCATTCTCCACCCAACCTGATGGAGGTGGTGCAAATCTACACTGAAATGTGAATTCCCAAAACTGGTTCACCTGTAATAAATATTATTCTGTGTTTTAAACAATCACAATTTATCTGTGGTGCAAATATCAGATTGTATTACAGCCATATCTCACCATGCTGTTTTCATTACTGTTGTTGTGATGTAAGTCAGGACGTGTTTGTAACAGGAAGTTTTTGAGACCTGGTATCTCTCCTCGACGAATAGCAATACCCAGTGTACCACCCAGGTATGGCATGAGGTGAGGGGTCTGAAACCCAGCAGCTGTGGCCCATGCTTCACTCGCCAACCACTGCAGCCCTGTCAGATTCTGCCTCACCACCTGTTTATGTTTTGAACAAGTTCCCAATTTTTTTATCCATAATTAGCAAAAGAAACTGATATATTTTACAGTTAATTATTTGGTTTTTCCACATGCAAAATCTCTATAACACAACAAAACTTTTTTTTTCAGGTAGTCGTTATTTCCGTTTATTTTTTTTTTTTGTCTATTTGAAATACCAACCTCTTCCATGAGGTTGATAATCAGACTTTTGTGCGCAAAAGCAATGATCACGCGGGCTGTGGATTTCTTTATTGTGTCTACAATCCGTTTCAGTTCACGTAAGTCTTTTTCCCAGGGCAAAACTTCTAAATAGGCCAGACACCCTTCACCAGACAGACTGAGATCAGACTGGAAGGATCGAGCAGCGTGAAGCCCATAATCATCATCACTGATCAACAGACCAGCCCAAGTCCAGCCAAAGTGTTTTAGAATCTGAATCACAGCTCGGACCTGAGTGAAAAATGATGTTTTAGTGAAAAGTTTTTTTTTTAAATTGCTTCCACTGTTAAGTGAAGTGTGATTGATTTTTTTTCTGCAGCAAACATTTTTAGTCTATCAGATCTAAAAAAAATCTTGTTAAGTACAGTGAACCATTTCAACACAAGCTTTATGTATTTTTTTTTACCTGGAAAGCATCACTTGGTATTGTCCTAAAGAAGGATGGAAACCTCTTCCGGTCACTCAGGCAGGAACATGTGGCAAAATAACTCACCTGTTCAGTACACAGTTAAGTAAATATTTAACACATGACTAGCTTTTAAGATTTTTGTTAGTTGAAGATGGAGAGGAAATAAAGCCAAAATATTCAATAGAAACGTTGAGGGATAGAATTAAAAAACTTACCATTGGCACTCTGTAAAAACCTGCGATGTTGGAGATGGCAATAGTGCCTGTGGAAGAAGAATCCCCCACGATCCCTACAACTGGAGGGGTGCCTACACAGGTCTCATCTAAAATAATTTCCTCCTCTTGACCACTGATTAATGCCAGGGCTGCACGAAATGAAATTCCAAGAGTGTGGCAGTTGTCATACATGCTGAACCCTAGAGTCACATTGGGTAAAAGCTTAGGATTTCTGTTGATCTCATCAATAGCAAAGGCCATGGTCTGGGCCTGTCTAATACCTAGAACATCAAAACTGACAAAGAAAATAAAGTAAGTTTTACATAAAAATATACAACATCGTTAAAATAAAGCCACCAAGAATCATACAAACGTACAAGTAACAACAGTAAAAAAAAAAAAAAAAATGTTGCCAATGGCTTTTTTTCTTTCTTTCCCTATACAAAGTCTCCATTTAACTCACCCATAACATGTAAGCTGTTCAGGCTCAAAGTTAAAAGACAGGTCTGGAAAAACAGAGAAGAAATTAACTTGAAACAGCCCCCCCAGCACCACGTCTCCAGGCTTATGCATCCCATTTAGATGAAACTGTCCTCGCAACAGACAGGAGGTGGAGTTCAGAGAGGAGGATGCAGCAGAAGAAACAATCGAGTGCGACCACAAAAGCAGGAGGAAGCATGAGAGTTTAATGGGCTGCATGGCATTCATCTGGCTGACCCGTTTTCTTAGACCAGTTATTATATGGTTTTTAATTTCCTTATCCCTATTTATGGATTTATTACCTGTCATTTAATGAGGGAGGAGCAATATATTTTTTGTTCATGTTTAATTGTGTTTGTTTTTATGCACTGTTAACTACATCTCATGAACCACTGAATAGTTTTTAAAGAAAACTCAGAAATAAATAATTGTGTCTTTACAACGGATTAGCAGTTGCCATAATCTCTATTCAAGATGATTGCTATACCCAGTGGTGCAGATGAACGCTAGATAGCGCTAAAGCGCTAATCCACTTACAGTGGACCTAAACTTTTTGTCAGCGATTTTGTGGATTGACTAACTTTTATAATTCATAAGCGAATTTGTGCTATTTTTATTTAAAATGCATTACCGCTAATAACTAATTATCTATCAGTAAAAACCAATAAACTTATTTACAAGCTCTTATGCTGCTTGTTTTACCTTTTTCCCCACCGTAAAGAGCAGAGAGGAGGGGGGAGGGAGCAGAGGGGAGAACAGACTCGGATCTACCATGTAGGCAAATGATGCCGTTGCCTGGGGATCCCATCAGCATGAGGCCCCGGCCCCGCCGCGCCCCGGCCAGTCACCTACATCCCTAACATTGATCCTGCTTGTTAATGTACATTTAACATAAAAATAATTATAGTTACGATGAAAACGATCATTAAATACGCAATAAAAAAAACGGTCGATTTCTTTATCCCCCTACTAAAAATGGACTATTCCATCTTGACATCTTCCGGGTCAGAGGTGAACTCAGGGGCTAATTCTGTGGCTAGCTGGCTGCGCTCGGTCTCTTCATAAATCCGCAGAGAACCCCGCTGTTTCAAGCCAAATTAACGTGGCCGGAGGATTTTATTGTGCGTTTTGTGTCGACCATTCGACGGTGAGTCGTTATTTTTATGTATTTTAGTTACTTTTCATTAAATCTGTTGACTACCTATAGAATCTTGACATCTTCCGGGTCAGAGGTGAACTGGACGCTGAACTCTGTGTCCAGCTGGTTGGTTGTGCTGGGTTACTAATGGATAAATCTGCAGAGAACCCCGCTGTTTCAAGCCAAATTAACGTGGCCGGAGGATTTTATTGTGCGTTTTGTGTCGACCATTCGACGGTGAGTCGTTAGTTTTATGTATTTGGGTTACTTTTATAATAATAATAATAATAATGAATTCAATTTATAACGCACTTTTCATTAATGAAAATCTCAAAGTGCTAAATATAAAGATTGACCTCTGATCGTTTTTGCTAAAACAATGTGAAATTAATTAAAATTCCTCTCAAAAACAGTTTAAAATTAGCGCCTTTTTTTCACACGATAAATACGGGGTTTCCCGTGCGATTATGACGTCACTCCCAGACTCGCGTCAACTGCGCACATTGTATACAATGGAGAAGATACAAACGCGATCCGTCCAATTTAGCCATTTAAAACTTTATATTTTAGCGGTTTGTCTTCAGAGAAGCCAAAGTTATTTCCAGTAAACAGCAGGTTATAATTTTTTTTCAGCTCCTGCTGGTTTTTGGAGACTTTTCACTTCAGGAAGTGCAGCAGCTCTGTGAGGACTTACAGCAGCTGATAGTTGAGAGTCAGAAGGAATTCTACATGTAAATAGTTTCCACAGCACTGAAATGGTAATATATTAGTTAATGTTTCTAATAATTATTCAACATTAATTTATAGTTTAAAAAATTAGTCCCTTTTAAAATATCTGTTAAATATATTATTCTTTTATTTTATTTTGTTTGTGTTTTCAGGTTTCCAGGTCTCCAGTCCATCACCTGAGGCTCTTCCTGTTGAACCACTAGTACAACCCAGACTTTCACATCACAGCAGGTAAGATTGCATCAACAAAAAGAATAGTACTCAACAATATTCTTTGATGTAAATCTGTTGATTTTCTGTGGTTCTGATGAGGGAAGTGACAAAGTGGATGCAGCATTCAGCCCATAATGGACCCAGATGTCCCCTGCGTCCAGACCTACAACACCTGGACATCCAGGAGCGTGCACGAGGAGGTGGTGTAGTCTGAAGAAGTGTACAAGCAGCAGGATGAGGAGAAACTAGACAGATGTCCCCTGCGTCCAGACCTACAACACCTGGACAGGAGGGTGGACGAGGAGGTGTTGGAGTCATTTTTACAGAGCTGATGAAGTCAAACACCACTTGCTGATATTTTTTAAACTCAATTTTTTTTGATAATCTGTTCATATTAATGTTTCCCCAGAGGTTTTCATTTATTTGATAATATGGGATGGTTTTATTTTAATAAAATGTTTTTTTCAACATTCACCAATTTTGTTTTTACTAAAGTATGAGCTGTGAGTTGTAGATGAACGAATGAAATTAAAACAGATACACAAATATTCTCACAAAGAATAACTCAACACTAACAGATAATATAGTGTACTACTGTAACTTTATTTACACATAACTACAGAAACACTTGGTTCATTGTTATCCTTTTTTTTCAAACAATATGTTCATTTGAACAGTCAGAAAAAATATTAAATTCATTGATTCATTTTCATCTCAATGCTCTGGCCAGTTGTAGTATTTCTGCATATTTTGATGTCTTGATGCACAAACGTAGCTTTCTGCAGCATCAGTCCTGGTGTTCTAATGGATTCTGCAGCATCAGTCCTGATGTTCTACAGATCCTGAAGATGTCTCCATCTGTTTAACAATATCAAGGTTTGTTCTCCTCCACCTGGGTCCACTCTTCAGGTGAAGACATTTCTGTGAATTGATGATAAAACACACAGACACACACAGTATATATTATATGCAGTATACTGTATATTAAGACAATGGGTCAAACTAATGTCTTCAGACTCCACCACCTCCTCGTGCACGCTCCTGGATGTCCAGGTGTTGTAGGTCTGGACGCAGAGGACATCTGGGTCCATTATGGGCTGAATGCTGCATCCACTTTGTCACTTCCCTCATCAGAACCACAGAAAAACAGATTTACATCAAAGAATATTGTTGAGTACTATTCTTTTTGTTGATGCAATCTTACCTGCTGTGATGTGAAAGTCTGGGTTGTACTAGTGGTTCAGGAAGAGCCTCAGGTGATGGACTGGAGACCTGGAAACCTGAAAACACAAACAAAATAAAAGAATAATATATTTAACAGATATTTTAAAAGGGACTAATTTTTTAAACTATAAATTAATGTTGAATAATTATTAGAAACATTAACTAATATATTACCATTTCAGTGCTGTGGAAACTATTTACATGTAGAATTCCTTCTGACTCTCAACTATCAGCTGCTGTAAGTCCTCACAGAGCTGCTGCACTTCCTGAAGTGAAAAGTCTCCAAAAACCAGCAGGAGCTGAAAAAAAATTATAACCTGCTGTTTACTGGAAATAACTTTGGCTTCTCTGAAGACAAACCGCTAAAATATAAAGTTTTAAATGGCTAAATTGGACGGATCGCGTTTGTATCTTCTCCATTGTATACAATGTGCGCAGTTGACGCGAGTCTGGGAGTGACGTCATAATCGCGCGACGGGAAACCCCGTATTTATCGTGTGAAAAAAAAGGCGCCAATTTTAAACTGTTTGAGAGGAATTTTAATTAATTTCACATTGTTTTAGCAAAAACGATCAGAGGTCAATCTTAATATATATATATGTTGTGCCATTTTATGGAAAGTTAAAAGATGATGTCAGAGGAGCTTTAAGTGGGGAGGTGAACAGGTATAGAGCATGAGCTTGATTGCTGAGTGAGTGAGAGACAGGAGCAGGCAGAGCTTGGCAGGAACAACAAACATAAACATGACTGGCTGTGAAGGGTAAAAACATGACAGAACCCCCTCCTTAAGGTCCGGCTCCCGACGGACCACCAGGCTGAAGAGGACGGGAGACGTGGAACCGTCCGATGAGGCCCTTGTCCAAGATGTGACGAGCCGGGACCCAAGAGCGCCCCTCTGGGCCGTAGCCCTCCCAGTTCACCAGATATTGGAGCCCCCGTCCCCACCGTCTGGAACGGAGGAGTCTCCTGACGGCGTAAGCAGGGGCACCCCCAATCAGTCGGGCGGGAGGAGGGGGACTGGAGGAGGGTCCGAACCGTGGCAGAACAAAAGGCTTGAGACGTGAGACGTGGAAGGTAGGGTGAACCTTAAGTGAGCGGGGTAGTTGGAGACGGACGGCTACAGGGTTAATGATCTTGGAAATGAGAAAGGGGCCGATGAACCGGGGTGCCAGCTTACGAGACTCCACTCGTAGTGGGAGGTCCTTGGTGGAGAGCAAGACCTTGTGGCCCACCTGGTATGTGGGTTGAATGGACCGACGCTTGTTTGCCCCCCAGGCATAAGTGGCATTGGAATTGAGGAGGGCTCTCCTGGCCCTTCTCCAGGTGCGTTGGCACCTCATGACAGCACGGTGGGCTGAGGGCACCTGAGCTTCTCTCGCCTGGACAGAAAATACAGGTGGTTGAAAGCCAAAAACAGTATGAAATGGAGACAGACCTGATGATGAAGATGGAAGAGCGTTGATGGCATGCTCGACCCAGGGAAGGTTGTCTGACCATTTACTGGGATCTCCTTCACAGAGCAGACGTAGCTTGGTCTCCACCTCCTGGTTAGCTCTCTCGGATTGGCCATCTGTCTGAGGGTGAAAGCCAGAAGAGAGACTAACAGTGATGCCCAGAAGGCTACAGAACTCCCTCCAGAATTTAGAAATAAATTGAGGGCCCCTGTCAGAAACAATGTCACTGGGTAGACCATGTAGTCTAAAAACCTCCTTGGCCATGATATCACTAAGTTCCTTGGCAGTAGGTAACTTGGGAAGAGGGATGAGGTGAACCATCTTTGAAAAACGATCCACAATGGTGAGAATAACAGTGTTACCCGAGGAGGATGGAAGGCCAGTAATAAAATCCATCGATATATGGGACCATGGGCGAGATGGGACAGGTAGAGGACGAAGGAGACCAGCTGGTGGACGACGAGAGGATTTGGCTTGATTACATGACTGGCAGGAGTTTACAAAATGCTTCACATCTTTAGTTAGGTCCTCCCACCAAAACTGTGATTTAACCACACTGAGGGTTTTAACAATACCAGGATGACAGAATAGGTGTGAATTATGGCAGAGCTCGAGTACCTCTTTTATCTTTCCATTGGGGACAAACACACGATTCTTAGGACAGTTGGCTGGAGGAGGTTGGGCCCGGTTGGCCTGTCGAAGGTCGGACTCCAGCTGGGTCATGGACAGACGTACATTGTCCGGCAAAATAAACTCGACCTCAGTCTTGGGAGTCCCACTCTCCTCAGAAATGCGAGACAAAGCGTCGGGTTTCGTGTTCTTAGTACCAGGTCTGTAAGACAATACAAAGTCGAATCTACAAAAGAATAGAGCCCACCTGGCTTGTCTGGGGTTCAGTCGTTTTGCGGTGCGGAGGTACTCAAGGTTCTTATGGTCTGTCCATACTTGGAAAGGTTCTTTGGCGCCCTCAAGCCAGTGCCTCCACTCCTCAAGAGCCAACTTCACAGCCAGCAGCTCACATTCCCCCACATCATAGTTGTGTTCTGCAGCAAAGAGACTTCTAGATAAGAATGCACAAGGATGAACTCGTCCCTCATTGCTGCATTGACTGAGAACTGCCCCTACGCCAGTGCTAGAGGCATCAACCTCAACAATGAAGGGTTTGTCAGAGTTGGGAGCATGAAGAATGGGTGCAGAAGAAAACAGTATTTTAAGTCTTTCAAAAGCGAGACCAGCGGCCTCACTCCAAACAAACTTTGTCTTGGAAGAGGTTAATGCATGCAGAGGACAGGCAATGGAGCTATAATTCCTAATGAACTTTCTATAAAAATTAGCAAATCCAAGAAACCTTTGTAACTGTTTCCTGTCTTTAGGAACGGGCCAATCAATGACTGCAGACACCTTGCCAGGATCCATAGTAACCTGATTGGGTGAGATATTGAAGCCAAGGAATGAAGTGGAAGTCTGATGAAACTCACATTTCTCAGCTTTGACAAACAGGTTATTTTTGCAGCAGTCTGACTAAGACTGTTCTGACATCCGCTCATTCTCAATCAGTTCATCTGGACAGTTTCTTTTTAGTAGAAACGTTTCACCCTCACTCCAGAGGGCTTCGTCAGTCAGAGTAGTCCAAAGCAAACTGAAGCTACCCCACCAAGTAAACAACTTAAGTGGACCAACCAGTTTGCTGTAGCCAAGATGGTTTCTGGGGGCTTGTCCCTCGTCGACTCCTCCCAGGCAGGCAGACATGTCCAAAGTGGTTCAAGACAAGAAAGTTAATTCTCAATAGTCCAGGTATCAAATCCGCTCATTCTCAATCAGTTCATCTGGACAGTTTCTTTTTAGTAGAAACGTTTCACCCTCACTCCAGAGGGCTTCGTCAGTCAGAGTAGTCCAAAGCAAACTGAAGCTACCCCACCAAGTAAACAACTTAAGTGGACCAACCATGGACCATGTTCTGACATGTTTGCGGTGAGAAGGCAAATCTTTGGAAAACACAAGGATGTCATCAAGGTAAACAAAGACGTACTGGTTTACCATATCTCTAAGTACGTCATTGACTAATGCTTGGAAAACCGCTGGTGCATTGGTGAGACCGAAAGGCATTACCAAGTATTCATAGTGGCCATTGGGGGTGTTGAATGCCGTCTTCCACTCATCTCCCTCCCTGATGCGGACCAGGTGGTAGGCATTCCTCAGGTCTAGCTTGGTAAAAACTGTGGCTCCTTGGATGAGGTCAAAAGCTGTGGACATGAGGGGAAGAGGATACTTGTTTTTAATAGTGATCTTATTAAGCCCTCTGTAATCAATACAAGGCCTGAGAGACCCATCTTTCTTCCCAACAAAGAAAAACCCTGCCCCAGCAGGGGATGCAGAAGGCCTAATGATACCAGCCTGGAGAGAGTCCTTGATGTATTTCTGCATTGTGTCGTGTTCAGGACCAGATAATGAATATAAGCCACCCCTAGGTGGAGTAGTACCAGGAATGAGATCTATTGCACAATCGTAGGGTCTGTGAGGGGGAAGCGAGGTTGCTTTGATCTTATTAAATACCTCCTTGAAGTCATGGTACTCAGCTGGGACCTTAGTGAGATCTGGATAAGTCTCTTTGACATCTGCAAGTCTTGTTGAAGGTAGAACAGCATCAAACAAACAAGTAGCGAGACAGTCGTCAGCCCAGCCAACTATCTCCTTACCCCTCCAATTGATATGTGGGTTATGTTTGTTCAACCAGGACAAGCCAAGAACAACTGGAAGTTGAGGTGAGTTGATTACAATAAATTTTATTGTCTCCTTGTGATTACCTCCAAGTAATAGGGTGATGGGTTTGGTCTCGAGGTCAGAGTTATTTAGGGAGTGACCATCTAAAGCGAGAACTTCAAGAGTCTTGGGAGACTGGATTAATTCAATACCCACTGATAAAGCGAAATGATGGTCAATGAACTCAGTGTCTGCCCCAGAGTCAATGAAAGCGGCCACAGAAACAGGTTTTTTACCAGCCATTAAAATTTCAGCAGGCACAGTGAAAGGGGAGGAGGTTCTGGGGTTTCTGATTTGACTCAGCAAGGAACTTCTTTTCTGCCGAGTCTGGTCTTTCAATGGGCATTGACTAATGGTGTGTTTACTCTCTCCACAATAAAAACATAAATGAAAACTTCTTCTCCTCTCGCCTCTCTCTTTCTTTTGGTGTGAGACGACTACTTCCCAGCTGCATGGTTTTTTCCAAATGAGGATTCTTGACAGTAGGCTTGACAGGTGCAGTTGGGGAAAAAGTTTCTGACTCACCCCAAGGTCTGGAACATCTCACCGGCCTGATACCCTTCTCTCGGTCCCTCTCCCTCAGACGTAGGTCGATACGGGTAGCCATGTCTTCCAACCCCTGGAGGGACTCCGGGTAATCTTTAGTTGCCAATGCATCTTTTATGTTGTCATTAAGACCTTGGAAAAAAGCGTCAGTTAAAGCATCCTCGTTCCAGCGACTGTCCGCTGCAATGGCATGGAACTCAATAATATACTCAGTGACTCGTTTATCTCCTTGTTTGATTGAGAACAATCTACGTGCAGCCTCTCTCTCAGGCAGGACGGGGTCAAACACTCTGCAAAGTTCTTTGGCAAATGCTGTAAAACTGTAGCAGCACCTTGCGTCTCTCTGCCACTCTGACGTACCCCATGACTTTGCTTTACCTGCAAGCAGTGAGATGACGTAGGCCACTCGAGCACGTTCAGAGGGGAAGGAAGATGGCTGAAGCTGAAACTGGATTTCACATTGCGTGAGAAATGGTCGGCATTGATCAGGCTCTCCTTTAAATAACTCTGGAGGAGACAAACGAGGTTCATTATAAACTGCAGGCACACAATGAGAAGCTGCATGAACAGCAGCTGTGTGAGCTGTGTCTAGAGTAGAGGATTGTTGTGACGTGGATTTAAGCAAGATCATAACTTCCTCCCAATTAGATTCTAATTTTCTTATGGCCCCCTCCACACCAGAGAACCACTCTTGGGCTGATGCTGGATCCATTTTATGGCCAGATTCTACTGACAAGAACCAGGTTTGGACCAACAAAACAGCAAGGCCAAGAGTGGTTAAACAGTTTATTTTCTGAATGGTGGGAAATCTCTGGTGGAGGTCTGGGTCCTGGTCGGGTCCAATCTGTCAAGACAGAAGAGTTAGTGACTTAGACGTGGATCAGGAAGTGCAGGTGGATATTGGGGTTTTCACTAACCTTCTGTCTTGATGTTGAAGCTGAAGCTTTAGTCATGCTGAAGCCAGAGATGTCACTCCTGTAAAGTGAGCTGCTGCAGCAGAGCAGATTAAAAGGACTTGAGGTCCAGAATTGGGAGATCCAGAATCGTGGTTCATAAGCCGTTGCAGGGGTCAAGCACCTTGAAGCAGAGAGCCGAAAACAGAGCCGAATCGTAGTCCAAAAACGTGGTCAAAGGGGAAGGCACAGAGTCAGAAACCATGGGCAGATAAGCAGACAAAATCCAAGAAGGTTTAGGCAAGGCGAGTCAAAAACATGCAAGGAGTCGTGGCAAGGCAAGGGTCAAGACCTGGTATGCTGGATTTCTACTGTTTGTGAAAGATTAGAGAATCTGGCACTGACTGAGTGACTGGAGGGAGCTTAAGTAGGGAGGTGAACAGGTGTAGAGCATGAGCTTGATTGCTGGGTGAGTGAGAGACAGGAGCAGGCAGAGCTTGGCAGGAACAACAAACAAACATGACTGGCTGTGAAGGGCAAAAACATGACAGGGAGGGTTTATTAATGAAAGTTTTGGATGATTTACTGTTTTAAAATGACAGATCTCAAACGCAATCGGACATGCTCAAAGCCACAAAGCTTCCCACACGTTTTTTAAAGCTGAATTGTGTATTAATAAGTTTTCCATTAATAGAGTATACAATAAAATGATTTGAGCAAGATTAAAATTTCTACTGCGTATATTGACAAAAGTTACTTTACTTTGAAGAATAAAACTCATAAAATTATTCGTTGTCAGACTCAACCTTATGAAAAGCACTGTTAATTTTCTTATTTACTCATTTCATAAATACCAATTAAATCATGGGATCTAATCATTTCATGAATGATCTAGTGTATTCGAATCATATTCTTTTATTTAGACAGTAGACAATTTAGATGGCTAATTACAAATTTCATTCTGTCAACAATAATGTCAAAATACTTTGGGTGCTCTACACAACAATACTAAAATACCCACTTTTGCATGATAAATAAGAATAAAAAAAATTGGTATAATAGCTAAATAAATAATATAATATACTGTAAGTTGTTTTTAATATATCATCACTCACAATTCCACCAACCTAAAAAAAACATTACATATAAATGCATGCTCAATAATCCAGGTAGAAAAATCTAAAAAAACTAAGTCTGGTCCTCTGGACATTCAAAAAATAAAACAAAAAAAAAAAGCAAAAAAAATGTAGAAACGTTTCGTCTTTCGTCCGAAAGACTTCCTCAGTCTGAGTTGCTGTATTCAGCTCAGTCTTATAAATAGCACCCTCTCACAGTGTTACACAACCAGTTGGCTGATGACAGCCTGAAACCAGCTGCTCACATGATCAAGGAGGACCATCAGCCTAACAATGGATCGTTAGCACCCTGATGGTTGTTTGCTATTCACAGAGGGCTGAGTGATACCAGCAATAACAGCATTGTAAGAGGGGGACAGTTGAACCCACATACATTTATGTGTATGTTAAATATTTTTTGAACTTCTGTTAATGTTAATAGTGTGTAATGTTGTTGTATTTCTCTCTCTAGGAAATAGCTGAACTTATGTCACAATTTTACTGGGTTTCTTTTTCAGAAACAAATCATGTCTAACACTGAATGTTAGGAAACACATTGTATCTGTGACTTTCCTTCCCTCCATTGATTACGGTGACATTATCTACATGAATGCTCCTACAAGCACCCTGCGGATGTTGGATGTGGTCTATCATGGAGCACTCTACAGATGTTGGATGCAGATGTTGGATGTTGTCTATCATGGAGCACTCTACAGATGTTGGATGCAGATGTTGGATGTGGTCTATCATGGTGCACTAAGATTCATAACTGGTTGTGATTATCGTACCCACCACTGCACCCTGTATTCACTGGTTAACTGGACATCATTAACTTCACACAGACTCTTCCACTGGTACATTTTCATCTTTAAATCACTTCTTGGTCTGCTGCCCTCATACATCTCCTCCTACATGTCTTTGCGTGAGTGCAGCTACAGTGTGCGCTCTCAGGACATGATTACCTGCAGTGTTCCGTCAGTGAGGACTGAACTTGGAAAAAGGGCCTTCTCCTACTCTGCTCCTGCTTCATGGAATATCTTACAAAAAGATCTGAAGCTCTCGACCTTGACTTCTCTAAATGGTTTTCAGAATCTGTTGGAATCCTGGCAAAAACCAATGCAGATTTGTTCCTGTCTTTGATTTTATACGTCTACCTTATGTTTTGCTCGTTTTTTGATACTTTGTTTAAAAAAAAAAAAAAAAATGTATTTCTTTCTTTTGTTTTTTTTCTCTTTTTTGTTTTCTATTGTTTATTGTTTGTTTATTGTTTATTGTTCAAGGAAATTATATCATTGCTGTTCATTGTTCTTTAGTTTTAGCAGGTCGCTTTCGTAAATGAGCCCATGAGGTTCAATAAGATTTACCTGACTAAATAAAGGTTGAATGAATGTCCAGCTTTCCAGAATCAGCCATCTCGACATTTGATGAACCAGAAGAGCCATGCCCATCAACTAGTCAGGTTACCACGGTAAAGTTCAGTCTTAAAAATTGCAATTAAAATTTGCAACATAGTAAAAAAAAATCTAAATTGTGATTGTGAATTATATAATTTTTATTTCTGTTTTCTTAGACTACTCAAACCACACAAACAAGGTACAACTCAAGATGTGTCAGAGTACAAGTTTGTTTAATGAAGGGCACAAAGAACAATGGTACCTTATTTGGAAAAATTCCAACACTTCGGTCTCAATAACCCACAGAGCAAAAATTGTTTTTGCACAACAGTGTAAAGACTAAAGTAATGGATAATTATTTAGTGTACTTGCAGTATCATTCATGGTGTTGTCATTTGCAATATTGTCTAAATTACAATTTTTAAACAATACTAAAACTTCATTTCATGCAAACCTAATAGATTTTTTCTGGTAATTCTAATCATTATTTACAAAATACATTTAATTAGTTGTCTGTTGTTTGTGTATTTTTCCTCAGGTACACAGGCTTCAGCTATCCATATACAATAGATGTGGGCACACAAACCGACGTTTCTCCACTTTTCATTTCACCAACACACACAGTTACGTCAGAAATAGAACTTCATAGCAGCCCTGAAGTCCAGCCTCATGACGAGGAATACTTCCCGTCAACAAGTTCACAAGGGAGTTCTGACACAAAATCACAAGAATCCACTACCTCTAGTGTACATGACAAGCCAGATTTTTACTTGGTTTGCTGGACACATCTAGCTTTGTTGCTGCAGCTAGTGTCTTGCAACAGCTGTAGAACCAACAACTTGGAGACAATTAGAAGTACACGGGGCACAAGCTTCATGTACTTCTGAAATGCAGATTTTGTAATTATCAGACTACTTGGGACAGTCAATCACAAACAGGAAATGTCCCAACAGGGAACATTTTACTGTCTACAGCAATAGTCTGCAGTGGAGCTATAGCCAGTATGGTTCTACAAATGTTCAAACATATGAACGTTGCAGTTATGACACTTAGAACATTTTTTAGGCATCAGCAACAGTATCTATTTCCAGCAGTTAAAACGGTGTGGAGTAACTCACAAACTTGGTTGCTGGCATCGTTGCAAGCTGACCAACGGCCACTTGTTTTGGCTGGAGATGGCCGTGCTGACAGCCCTGGACACAGTGCAAAGTTTGGCTCATATACAATGCTAGAACTTCAGGCCAACGCCATTATCGATTCACAGCTGGTACAGGTAACAACTGATTTGTTTGGTTAATTAATTGTTAACCATTATGATTAATAACCATCATTTGACTGAGAATCAAAAAATAACTAATTATATTTGTCTTATAATGTTATTTCTTAGAGTAATAAGGTTGGTGGAGCCACTCACATGGAGAAAGCAGGAATGATACGGTCAATTACCTTTCTGGAGAACGAAGACCTCGAAATAGGAAGGATGGTGACTGACCGGCATGTTCAGATAAGGAAATGGTTAAAGGAGGAGAGGCCGAACATCGCCCACTACTTCGATAGTTGGCACATAGCAAAGTGTACGTAAAATGTCTTTGACATTATGTTTATGGTTCAGTATTGTTTACATTTACTTTTCATTATTTACTAAATGAATAAATTATATTTCCTCTATAAATTTTAGCCCTGAAGAAGAAGTTGTGGAGTTTATGTAAAGAGAAGGATTGCAATGATCTGTCTGACTGGGTGAACAGCATAGTCCATCATCTGTACTGGTCTGTGATCACAACACCTCCTGAACAGCCTGATCTTATAGTCTCTAAATGGCAGTCGCTGCTCAACCACATTGTCAACATCCACCAGCACAATGATGATCTATTCCCTCTTTGTTCGCATCCAAGTCTTTTGGGACGTGCACATAGGATCAAATGGCTGAAACCGAGTAAGTTGTTTACATTTTATATGTGAAAATGTTTGTTTATTCATAAATATGAATTGTTTCTATAAAAATGTTTGTTTTGTTTAAACTTATGTACTTTCAGGTTCCAAGCTGATGGTCAGACTGGAAAAGATCGTTTCTGCCAAATCCCTCTTAAAAGACATCAAACAGCTGTCCGGAGAAGAACAGACATCTTCACTCGAAGCCTTCCACAGTCTGGTGAATCAGTTCGCTCCAAAAACGTACTCCTTCTCATACAGTGGTCAGCTGTGCAGGTAATAATAAAAAATTGGCAACTAATAAATGTTATAATAATCGAAATATTAAAAGTTACTTAACCCCACAAACCATTATTTTTACAGAACATTGCTTGCTGTGCTGCATTTTAATGAAAACGCAGCAAGGGAACAAAAATCAACAATGGCTGGAAAACCTTGCTTTGGACTGTCCTTTCCAAAGTGGAAAAAAGGACAATATGTCGCAAGGAGATACTAGAGGATCCAACCTATGGTAAGTTATTCTACAAGATCTCACAAAACACATGAAAACTTTAAGCAGTATAATAAGTTTTCTTTGAAAAATTTGTATTTTTAGGAAGGAAATGACATAAAATCATTTTTTTTTAAATTTATTATCACAAACCGCTGAACTACTACAGATATCAACATGAGAACATAATACTAACTACTACAGATATCTACATGAGAACATAATACAAACTACTACAGATATCAACATGAGAACATAATACTAACTACTACAGATATCAACATGAGAACATAATACAAACTACTACAGATATCAACATGAGAACATAATACAAACTACTACAGATATCAACATGAGAACATAATACTAACTACTACAGATATCAACATGAGAACATAATACAAACTACTACAGATATCAACATGAGAACATAATACTAACTACTACAGATATCAACATGAGAACATAATACAAACTACTACAGATATCAACATGAGAACATAATACTAACTACTACAGATATCAACATGAGAACATAATACAAACTACTACAGATATCAACATGAGAACATAATACTAACTACTACAGATATCAACATGAGAACATAATACAAACTACTACAGATATCAACATGAGAACATAATACAAACTACTACAGATATCAACATGAGAACATAATACTAACTACTACAGATATCAACATGAGAACATAATACAAACTACTACAGATATCAACATGAGAACATAATACTAACTACTACAGATATCAACATGAGAACATAATACAAACTACTACAGATATCAACATGAGAACATAATACAAACTACTACAGATATCAACATGAGAACATACCATACCATACCATAGTATACCATTTTATTTATAATGCACTTTAAACAGGAACAAGTCCACACCAAAGTGCTGGACAAACAAACACGCAACAGGCAACACAGACAATGAAGTACAACACGAAAAACATAAAAACATTGCAGATCATAAATCAAACGATCCAATACAAATCAGCTGGCATTGAAAGCGATGGAGTAGTAGTGAGTTTTTAACCGGGATTTGAAAACCGAGAGGGAGGGGGCCTGTTTGATGAGCAGCGGTAACTCGTTCCAGAGTCTTGGGCCTGCTACAGAGAACGCCCTGTCACCCCTGCGCTTAAGGCGAGTTTCTGGAACTATTAAGAGTACCTGATCCTCTGACCTCAAAGCACGTGGAGGGACATATGGGTGTATCAGATCCGAGAGATAGGCGGGGGCGAGACTGTTCAGCGATTTGTAGACATACATGAGAATTTTGAATTGGATTCGAAGATGAACCGGTAGCCAGTGAAGGGAGGCCAAGACTGGTGTAATGTGCTCTCTTTTGCGTGTGCTGGTTAAAAATCGGGCAGCTGCGTTCTGAACCAGTTGTAATCGTGCAATGGTGGCTTGACTGACGCCAAACAGAAGTGAATTGCAGTAATCAAGCCTAGATGTAATGAATGCGTGAATCACTGTCTCCAGGTGCTTTTTGGATAATATGGGCTTCAGCTTAGACAGACGCCTCAGCTGGAAAAAACAGGATTTGACGATCATGTTTACATGACTGTTGAGTTTCATGGAAGGATCCATTATCACTCCCAGATTTTTGACTTTTTGTTTTTCGGACAGGGGTAGAGCAGACAGGTCAATGCAGTGGTTTGAGGTTGTGTCATTGGGAAGGAACAATATGGCTTCAGACTTCTTATCATTGAAGCTTAAGAAATTTAAAGCCATCCAGTCCCTGATGTCAGCCAGGCAGTCGAGCAGAGGTTGAATAGAGCCTGTACCATTTTGTCTTAGGGGGAAGTAGATTTGACAGTCATCAGCGTAGAAGTGGAAAGGTATATTGTGTTTCCGGAAAATAGCACCGAGTGGCAGCAGGTATAAGGAGAACAAGAGAGGACCCAGGATGGACCCCTGCGGAACCCCCCATTTAAGAGCCGCCACTGCAGAAGTAAAATCATTGATGGACACACAAAAAGACCTGTCAGAGAGGTAGGATCTGAACCAGTTTAGGGCTGATCCTGAGATGCCCACCCACTGCTCCAACCTAGCAATGAGGATCTCATGGTCGATGGTGTCGAAAGCGGATGTGAGGTCCAATAGGACAAGCAGCACAGAGTCACCAGTATCTGTGGATAGAAAGATGTCGTTAAAAACCTTCAGTAGGGCAGTCTCAGTGCTGTGGAGGGATTTGAAGCCAGACTGGAAAAGCTCGGGGATAGCGTGATCCTCCAGGAAGCACTTTAGTTGGGACTCAACTATTTTCTCTAGAAGTTTAGAAACAAATGGGAGTCTGGAGACAGGCCTGAAATTGGATAATACTGACGGGTCGAGGTTTGGTTTTTTCAGGAGGGGTTGAACAGCAGCATGTTTTAATGATTTTGGCACCACACCCGAGGATAGACTGCTATTTACAATCGAGAGAATGGAGGGACCTAGAGTGTGAAAAACCTCCTTTAGAAGCCGAGGGGGGACCACATCGAAGGGGGAGCCAGATGGTTTCAGGTTGCACATGACCTGCTCTAGAGAGGACAGAGAGACTGGTTCAAAATGGTCACAAACAGCAACAGATTGAGGTGGGATGGATGGATCGTGAGATGGAGGAGAAATGAGAGCCCTGGTGGTTGCGATTTTATCTAAAAAGAAATGTTGGAAGTTCTCGCACAGCTCAGTCGAGGCTTCCATGGGTGATTGTTCAGTGAGGTGGAGAACAGAGTTTAGGGTGGAGAACAGAACTCGAGGGTTACGAGAGTTTGCAGCAATGATATCAGAGAAGTATTGTGATTTAGCAGTTTTCACTGCTTTCTGATATCGGCGCCAGCTCTCTTTTACCATCTCAAAAGAGACCTGCAGACTGTCTTTTTTCCACTTCCTCTCCACCTTTCGGCATTGCTGCCTAGCAGCTCTGGTCGTGTCATTCAGCCACGGTTCGGCCCTGAGTTTTGGTCTTCTCAGTTTAATAGGCGCTACTTGATCCAAAGCCTTTAAACAAACAGAGTCAAACTGGTTTGTCAGCTCCTCGGTGCTGGAGAGGAACCCCGGGGGCTGAATTAACATGTCATTGTTGTAAACCTCAGTGAAACGTGCGGCAGTTAAATGGTTAACATTCCTACCTTTACGTGCAGGAATGCATGTTTTAGAACATAATACTAACTTCTACAGATATCAACATGAGAACATAATACTAACTACTACAGATATCAACATGAGAACATAATACAAACTACTACAGATATCAACATGAGAACATAATACTAACTACTACAGATATCAACATGAGAACATAATACAAACTACTACAGATATCAACATGAGAACATAATACTAACTACTACAGATATCAACATGAGAACATAATACAAACTACTACAGATATCAACATGAGAACATAATACTAACTACTACAGATATCAACATGAGAACATAATACTAACTACTACAGATATCAACATGAGAACATAATACTAACTACTACAGATATCAACATGAGAACATAATACTAACTACTACAGATATCAACATGAGAACATAATACAAACTACTGTACTACAGATATCAACATGAGAACATAATACTAACTTCTACAGATATCAACATGAGAACATAATACTAACTTCTACAGATATCAACATGAGAACATAATACAAACTACTACAGATATCAACATGAGAACATTCATTCATTCATTCATTCAACCTTTATTTATGCAGGCTAGCCTCGTTGAGCCACGGGGACTCATTTACAAGAGGGACCTGTCTCACTCACACCAAACAACCATTCACTCTCTCACTCACACCTAGGGTCAATTTAGAGTCACCAATCAGCCTAACATAATACTAACTACTACAGATATCAACATGAGGACATAATACAATCATAATGGTTTTTTTATTTGTTTGTGTTTGTTTGTTTGTTTGTTTGTTGTTTTCCTTTGACAGGCTATGTGGAAACTGTTCTGAAGGAGGTAATTGATCTCTGTGCAAGTCATTCAGAGGACCAGCCTGGTGAAGAAGTTGTCGTGCCACCTCCACTCAGCAGTGCTTTCCATCATCCAGATAAAGACGCAGCAGTTGCAGAGAGACGTTCCAGATACAAGTAATTAGACATCGGGCCACTGGAAGCCAGTGTAGACACCTTCTGATGGAAAAGTGTTTCTGATCCGAGTCAAGACACATGCTGGAATTGGTACTCTGTGATATATTCCGAGGTGACCCCAGCACATCCTCACGAACTGTCTGTATGCAATATAGCGAAATTTTCTGCAAAAGAAGTGTGGTTATGTTTAGTTATTAAATATGTATGTTGATTTTTAGATAAATGGTTGTGCATGTGTATTTCTTGAAGGTAGTGTGACATGATTTTGTAAGTATGCACAAAATTGCTGAAAATATATATCTTTTATCATTTAAATTTTTGTGTTTGCAAACAGAATGATAACTCAAATTAATTTTGCTTTAAAAGTGATTTTTAAACTTCAATCTGTGTTTATTCATGGGAAATGCGATTACACACGAATGCACCATCTGTGATGTAGTGTGGGGTAGAGCCCTGGGCTTGTCAGTGCGCGTGTGTGAGCTGCTCGACCTGAAGGTAAGTCTCATACGGCTGCAGACCCAAATTAGATCTAGCTGTTTCTTGTTTCATCACCCAAACTATTTTAGGCTTCCCAAACTGAACAAAAATAGCTCAAATCTTGATTTCTAAATTCGTAAGGTTATAAATTGTCCACTATTAAAGAGACGTATCCCTCTGCCCCACACTACATCACAGATGGTGCATTCGCGTTTAATCGGATTTCCCATGAGTAAACATGGCACGAAGATTATTATCAATTTGAAATTAAAATTAAATATATTTATAAGTTTGTTTGCAAGAACAAACAAAGTTAAATGAGAAAAGATATTGATGTTCGGCATGCACATCTGTGGAAATAAGAATGATGTTTTTCATGAAGGTTCATGCTCAGTAATCCAGGTATCAAATCAGATCATTCTCAGTCAGCGTGCTGGAACTATTCTGATTGATGAAGCCCTCTGGAGTGAGGGTGAAACGTTTCTACTAAAAAAGAAACTGTCCAGATGACCTGATTGAGAATTATCGGATGTTTTTCATGTTAAAATAAACGTTTAAAAAGTACAGATACTTCAAAGGTACTCATATTTTTTAAACTATAATTAATGTTGAATAATTATTAGATACATTATTTAAAAAATTACCAGTCAGTGCTCTGTAAACGAGATAGATCGGGTTCCAGTTCAGCCTCAAATCCTCCCTCGGCTGCAATGTCTGCTTCAGAATCATCACTTCCTGAACGGTAAGGCTCATATAAATACGGTTGAATACCTAAATTAAAATCTGCTGGCTCTTGTTCATCACCCGAACTAACTTCA
>JBBPBX010033688.1:8949-33109 GCA_038048925.1 Garcialebias charrua
TGTATATATATATATATATATATGTATATATATATATATATATACTGTATAATGTATATGTAAAAGCTTTTCTCAACAAAATGTTTTCTCTTGTCTTCAGGCAGAAAGAGGCAACATCCTGCCTGCATTTTCATCAAATTCTCTTAAGAGTGCAGAATCTCTTTGCGTGCGTGCGTGTGTGTGTGTTATATAATCACTGGCAATCAGTCACATTTTTATTGCAGAAGGTTGCAGCTTAAGTAGAAAAGGGCATGAGATTTCCCAAAATGCCTCCCATGATGAGTCAAGCCTAATGAGCGCTGCAGCTTCAGTGTGAAGAAAACACAAACTGGCAACTAAATGTGTTCGAAATAAACTAATTAATAATAATAATGACTGTGCTTTCAACGCAGAACCCACTGTGGAAACGTCAAGTTTATCATTTTTGGCTCAAAGGAAAGTAAAGCGTGTCGCCCGCCGCCTTTCATGATTGGAAAAGACTGAGTTAAAGTTATTGGATGACTCTCAGCTACTACCACATCAAATTGTAGCTCCATACAGTATTTGTAAAACTGACTGGAACAGCTGGTTTTGTGTTTTCTAGGGTCAATTAGTGGCATACATTTTGAATTTGTTTGACCCCAAAAGTTAATGTTGTAGATGTCCATGAAATGAACATTTTCTGAGAGGTTCACTAAAATGTGTCCAGTGGTTCATTCATGAGATATTTTGCTAACAGACAAACAAAGATTGACAACAGAGGTCAAAACTAAAATTAACTCCAGTGCATCATGTAGCACTTGAAGCATGAGTTGGAGATGACTCTCAGTTACAACCACGTTAAATTTTTGAGCAACAACTGGAAAATTGACATGGTTAATGCCATTTTTGTATTTTAGAATGTCCGTCTGCTGTGGCAGCCATCTTAGGCCCTGTACACACGTAGCCTGGTGTTTGAAAAATGAATATCTGCACAAAAAAAAATCTCTGTACATACATGTTTGGATATTTTAAATGTTCGTCTACATGTCCCCGTTTATTTTCACCACAGAGCGTTGTAAAGAATATGCCCAACCCATAGGTGGCAGTGTAGTGCCGTCACAACCCTTCAAACCAACCACAACTTCCTGTTATATACTGTATACAGTATGTATATTTTCATTCGTTTGTGTGGACAGACTGCGAGGTTGAACTACTATTAAATACCGTGTTGGAGTACAAAGTTAATAAAACGCAGGAAAATGTCGACTGGGAATCATGTCAGAGCAGGTATGTGGACATTTTTAGTGCTTTTTTCCCCCGCCGAGCATTATGTGACGTCAGCGCCGCTCCAGCTGGAGCAGAAACCTCCGGTTCTGAAAGTCCACACGCAGACTCGAAACATACAAACTCATGTTCGTGCTGCTGTTTATTCCCACTATATTAGGCTTAGTGTATTACTAGTTGATGCTTTTCTTAGTTAGTTCTAGATGTTATTACTGTTTTTCTCTTTCATTGTTGTTGGATGTAACTGGGACCTCGTGTACATAATCTCGTTTTCATCTCATGTACCACATGCGGTGCAAATGACAATAAAGACTCTCTGACTCTCTCTCTCTCTCTGAAAGCGGAGAATTCTCAAATCTCCACTTTGGTCAAAGTTTTTTTATTATTCCTTTATAGTTACATCAACCGGAGTTCACGTGTGGATGAACGGCCATACCGCCTGTTAAACTCTTCGGTTTTACTGATATCCGGCTTCGTGTGTACAGGGCCTTAAATGGGCTTGACTCCAAAAGTTAATCAGTCATAGGTGTACATTCAATAACTAATTTCTGGGAGCGTCATCAAAACCTGTCTTGTAGGTTATGAGATAATAATAATAATAATAAATTCAATTTATACCACACTTTTCATTAATAAAAATCTCAAAGTGAGATATTTTGCGAAAAGACAAGTAAAGTTGACTGCAACCTTTAAGTTAGTTTTCAAAGCAGATTTTGTTCACTCGTTAGAAATGACTCTCAGCTACAATCTGTGAAACTGACTGAGCTAAAGCTATTTCTGTGTTTGCAAAGTCAGCCATCTTGAATTTAAGTGTCTCCATAATGTAATCAGCTGTGCATCCAATACTGAAAACTTTATTGAAATCCATCGTTTGGTTCATGAGGTATATTGCTAAAGCTGCAGACACACAGGCAACAATATTGACTGATGATGTAATCAATCACATGTCAGGGTTTACATTTGGCACACTCATCTGCAAAATAATCTCTCTCTTCTTTGGCCTTGTGCCAACATTTCACAATAGCTGTCCTCCGAGAGCAGCATGCAGAGAGAGGACCGACTTCCCCCCTGGTGCCTGTGTGTCTCCTGTCCGGTGTGTGTAATGCAGGGGTGGGGCGAGGGGGAGAAAAGACACTGGAACAGTTCAGACAATGCCTGCCTTTGCTATTTTAAGGTGCTTCCTCCTTATAGTTCTGCTTCAGATTGTATTTGGTTCTGCTCCACCTTTCTGGTCTCGTGTCGTCCGGAGTCTAATCAAAACGAGAAAGTAAGTCCTACGACGGGCAGAGGAGGCAACTGGGCTTGTGTCAGTGCAGAAAAGTGTCCAGTTCTGCTGCTCTGTGTACTGTAGTGCGTCCTCAGCACAGGAAGTGTGGCCTTTTGATGACGGGAAGCAGCCCTTCACCATGGAGACAGAAGTCTGGTGTCCTGCAGGTCAGAGGCAAACGTCCCGATGCCATCGGGGAAGGCGTTAAAGACGTGCACGACACAAAATAAAACAGAAAGGAGAATTTGAAAGACCTTCAGTCACCATATTTAACTATTTTATTCATGTACGCTGACGACTCAGTGGTGAACGCAACCAGCTGCAGGAAGCACGACGCGTCTCACTGTCTGTCCGAGGTGGGCGCTGACCCACTATTGTCTTCTGTCTTCTCCTTTGATCTTCCCTCGTTTAATGTCCACTAAATTTAGAGGCCTGACAGCTACTGACTCAGGTTTTGTTACTTTTTTTTTTGGTCAGCGCAGAACCTGTTTTGTCAAAGTCTGGTATTGTTATGAAAGACAACTCTGTGCTGACAAAAGATCGGAAATTGCAGGAATTTAACCTGAACTTTGTGCTTGCACCGGATTTTTGGAGTATTTTGTGTCGAGTGGACAGTTCAGTATTTTAGATCTAACAGTTTTTCATCAGCAGAGACCTCATTCACAACACAGTCCTTAATGAAGTCCTGCTTTGTAACCCAGATTTAATTCAAATTCAATTCAATTCAAAACATTTGATAAATCCCAAAGGGAAATTAACTGTTGTTGTAGCTCATTCCTCGTTTCATTAAGAGTTGTAGAAGCTGATGGCTGTAATAATAATAATAATAATAAATAAACTTTATTTGTATAGCACCTTCCTACAATGCTTTGCATTGACCAAGGTGCTTAACAGGATAAAAAGATGAATAAACTGGAACAATAAATCAATGAAAATAGAATAAGAAACAACAGCAATAAAAGAAGGCAATGGAAATAAAAAATGCTACATACTAAAATACCAAAAGTAATAAAAGTTACACACTGAAAGCTTTTTTGAACAAGTGGGTCTTCAGTCTGGTTTTGAACAGAGTCAGATCAGAGGTGGCACGCAGCTCAAGGGGGAGACTGTTCCAGGCTTTTGGGCCGGCAACAGAAAATGACCGGTCTCCCCATTGTTTGTACCTTGAGCGAGGCACCTCCAGCAGGTGTTGACTGGCAGATCGTAAATCTCTGCCGGGCTGATGGGCTTTCAAAAGTTCTGAGATGTACAGAGGTGCAAGTCCATTCAGAGCTTTGAAAACAAACAGGAGCAGCTTGAACTGTATCCTGAACTGAACCGGGAGCCAGTGTAGAGAGGACAGGACAGGAGTGATGTGTTCATATTTTCGTGTGTTGGTCAAAAAGCGCGCGGCAGAGTTCTGTACAAGCTGTAAACGGGAGATGGAGGATTGATTAATACCAACATACAAAGCATTACAATAGTCAAGTCTGGAGGTCACAAAGGCATGGATGGCCTTCTCCAGATCACCACGGCTGAGAAATGACTTGACTTTGGAGAGCAGTCGGAGCTGAAAGAAGCTGGTCTTGACAACAGAACTGATCTGTTTATCAAACTTTAAGTTGGAGTCAAGCTGCACTCCAAGATTTCTGACCACCGGGTTGAAGTGGGGGAGGGGAAAACCAACACTAGGACTGGGAAGGATGTTGTTGGTGTCATCAGGTGCACCAAATAAGGGGCAGGAAGGATCTCTTGTAACGGTCTGTCTTAGCAGATCTGAAGAAACTGGTTGCATGTTGAGCCGTCTACTTGGTCTTGGTGGTCTTCTTGGTCTTCTTGGGTACCAGAACCACCTGAATGTTGGGCAGAGCTCCTCCCTGAGCGATGACCACACCTCTCAGCAGCTTGTTGAGCTCTTCATCATTGTGGACAGCCAGATGCAGGTGTCAGAGGATGATCCTGGTCTGTGTTGAAATATGAAGCAGTAATTGTTCAATGGTTGTTAATGGAGAGCCTGTTATGCTGCTTTCTGCTGTATCTTCTGAGTACTGCAGTTGTATTGTACCGTTCAAAAAAATAATAAATGGACGCACGTTGAAACGCCTGTTTCTCTTCAGGTTATGGGCCCAGAGCGTCGCTAAAAATTTCTGTAAGTGAAGTTTTG
The DNA here is from genome assembly GCA_038048925.1 of Garcialebias charrua. Taxonomy (NCBI): domain Eukaryota; kingdom Metazoa; phylum Chordata; class Actinopteri; order Cyprinodontiformes; family Rivulidae; genus Garcialebias; species Garcialebias charrua. The sequence goes on from JBBPBX010033688.1 coordinate 13,605, forward strand.
AGTCAGATAAACGAAACTGTGGGATTCACAATGGATGATAAGCTGTTTATCGACAAGCTGAGCGAGCGGACCAGAGAACTGGGCAACGTGGAAGTTTCAGATAGAGAGCATACTGTATTTGCTAAAAGCTAAAGGACTATGGGGCATGCTAACGGAGACGGATATGCTTACTCCGGATGCTAGCACACAAGCTCGGGCAGAATTTGAGAGATGGAGAGAAAAAGCATTTTCCATGTTAGTGCTAAATGTGAGTACACCCCAGTTGTATTTAATACCAAGCTGCCAAATTCCAAAAGAGGCTTGGGACATATGCTAAAAGGACATTTTGAGGACATTAAATTGGTGACCCCTGAACAGGGAGCAGCCAAAAGAAACACTTATTTTGCTTCTAATCTAATTCACTTCCAAACAAAAGTTACAAATACATTATAATTATTGTTGGTGATAAAAGCAAAGAAGCACCATGAATATAGTCTAATATTGATTTATTAGTTATGTCTGCATTTGAAACTAGATAAAATGGTGTAAATGTTCATGACACCTCCTACCCACCAGCTTCATTTAGCTTTCTGTGGACCAATTTTGCATCTTTCACACTAATTATCTTTATTTATTAATTATCTGAGAAGATTGTCGGCACCTCCTTCCCCTCACTACAGGACTTACACAGCAACCGCCTCACTCGGAAAGCCCTCTGCATGGCAGGTGATCCCACACACCCACTACACAGCTGCTTCAGCCTGCTGCCATCAGGGAGGAGACTGAGGAGTCTCCAGGCTCGAACCAGCAGACTGAGAGACAGCTCTGTTCATCAGGCAGTCAGGATGCTAAACTCTCTACCTGCTCTGCCTCCCCTCCCACTTGTACTGCCTTAACACTAAAAACTTTCACACATTACCACACAACACAAAGATTTTAACACTGGACTCTGTGTCATCAAAACGGGTTATTCACTCAACTCACGGTCATGTGCTCATTCAGTTTGCACTACTTCTTATATTTGCACTAATGTTTGTATTACATTACTGCCTATAGTCATACTACTGTTTACATTCACTGTTTACATTTATTACTACTGTTTACATTTACACTACTTTTTATATCTACACTACTGCTGATATATATATTTATTTTTTACTAGCCTTATTGCATATGCCACTTTACCTCTATACCAATATCAACTACCTCATACATATACTGTGTACATAAACTTCATATGCTGCTTTGTCACTCTATTACAAATGTCAATGCCAGAACTTTCATTTTATTTTATAGATATACTTTTTACACTTTTATACTACTATGCAAAAAACTCAGGACAGTATTACACTTTTTATTATTTCATTTTATGCTTATGTTTATTAAATGTTTAGTGTTTTAGTGTTGGTGTAACTTTTCATACTTTCATACTACTACTATGCAAAAACTACTATGCAAAAACTCAGGACAGTATTACACTTTTATTATTTCATTTTATGCTTATGTTTATTAAATGTTTCAGTGTTTTAGTGTTTAAATGGTTACTGTTGCACCGAGGGACAGAGAGAAATGCAATTTCAATCCTGTGTATGTCCTGTACATATTGCAGTTTTGACAATAAAGTTGACTTTGAATTATTTCTTTGTTACTTTGTATTATTTCATTTTATTTGTACTTTTCAGTTAAACTTTTTCCCAAACCTGCATTTTTATTCTTATTCTTGCCATCAAATCACTCTGATTTGCCAACCCTCCTCTTGTGAGTATAGCTGTTCAGAAGCAAACTATAAATTCCCAAAGTGAAACATTTTCTTATTGAAAATGAAGACTTCTTTACTCATTCCCTGTTAACTAAACTCATATTCAGTCTATAATAGGGTAACTTTTTTTAACAGGAAGGTTTGAGAGTACCTGACTTTTAAAATCCCACAGTTTGATGAGTTTTATGTAACGCAGCAAAGCTTGTAAATTAAAGATGTCAGTGAAAGTAACCCCTTTTTGTTTGTGGAAAACTGTTTTCAGGTTTAAAATGATGCAATACATCAATGTTCTGTTTTTTGTAGTTGTTTTTGTTTATTACCTTGAAAATGAAAGGATGGAATGACCGTGATTGAAACCCAACATGCACACGTTCCCTCACCTTTCAATCAGAGCACACATTACATGAGTCAAGCTTCTATAATCAGTGTTTTTACTCTGGCTCTGTTCTGGCCTGAAACCCTTCACACACTCTCTCATCAAAACCAAAACATTCACCTCCTCCTCTCCTCTTTATTTCCAGCTTCACGTTTTGTACCAGAGCCTCCCCCTCCCACCTTTACACAGCACCTAGCACTGCAAAAACAGCCGACATTGACCCCAACGANACGAAGCTGTTTGTTGGGGTTCAGAGTGGTGTGATGAGCCTCATGAGACACGTGGAGATGTTACTGGAATAAGTTAATCATCCATCAGCTGTCAGAGAGAGGGGACGGGGGAGTCCACCATGTGGACACCAGTGTCCTCTGATCTGTAGAAAAACAAGCGTTCAGAGCTGAAGCGGTTCATCTCTTTTGAAGTGAGGTTCTCTTCCAAGCTTGTGAGCATTTTGTATCTTACCTGTTGTAGATGGCTTTTTTAACAACCTCAGTTTGGAGCAAAGCACATTAATTAAGGGCCCGTTTACATGAAAATGATTTCTGGTGAAAATGGAAGAGTTTCATTGCATTTGTACTGTTCATTTACACAAAAATAGCAATGTTTTCTCTGACCATGGCACAATTTGAGAACGGGTTCCAAAGTGCAATGGTTCAAAAATGTCCCGGTGTCTGTTGTCATGTCAGGGAATCCCTGGCTCATGCTCAGTATGACGCAAAACATAATGGCGTCCTACAATCCACAGAAGAAACTATCGACAGTGGCAAATACCAGAGTATTGTTTAGTGTTTCCGACTCCTATAAATCACCAAACTCACCCTAAGAGACAGTTGAACCTCGTCGTCTGTCCACATAGATATTTTATTCTCTCCATCTCTATCGTTGTAGCGGCTTTCAGGCAGAACGTTTTTGTTTACGCAGTCACACGTAGAGTTTCAAGTTTCAAAGAACATAGCACCAACTGGTGGCGTGGTGTGCAAATTACACCTTTTCTACGTCTATCGTTGCTGTGTGAACAGAGATTTTAATTATAAAGTTTTCGTGTAAATGTGTTAATAGAAATGAGAAAAAAATGTTTTCATTGGATCATTTTCTTGTAAACAGGACCTAAGAGCGGACTTATGAGCTCGATCAATGGATTCAAGACCAAAGTTGTCAATCTTTCTTTTGGTTTCTTTTTGTTGATCCTTCATGCTTATTTTTTAGGTTTATTGTGTTTAATTTTCTGTGTGTTGTGATTCTTGTGTTCTGTCCTGTTACTTGTGTTTTCACTGGTTTAGTTTTTGTGTATTCCTCTGTTCCATCAGACACATTTTTCTCCTCAGTCAGTATTTTTCCAGTCAGCCTGTTGTGCCTGTCACAGCTGCAGCCACTCCACTCATCACCTCCAGCCTGTTTAGGTTATCTGTCTACCGTACTCTCCATTTCAGCAGAGCATTATTGGCTTTCATGACACATCTAGTCCACCTCGTGCCTCCTCTGGCTCCAAACTTCCCGCTAACTATGACAAAAGTGAAGTGCTGCCACTTAAAATATACAGTATATCATTTGCAAGAAGAAAAAAAAAAAACTACGTACAAAAAAAGATTTTTTTTATAGTGGTTTAGATACTATTTCCATTTTCTTTAATCATGTGAGGCCAAAAACATGTCTTTTTAGTCACCAGTGCTGTTTTCATTAATAAAACTAAGAAAACATGCTGTAGCAAGTTAGTTTAGCAGATTGTGTCCGTCATTTATTCATAGTCTTTTTAATTTTTGATCAATTCTGATCACATTTTTTTTACATTTACATCTTTGATGTAGCTTTATTAATAAATAAAAATGCATGCCATTTAAAACTTCTCATTGGTTTGATGGAGTGAAAGAGTAGTGTTTGATTTGTTTTTAAATGTTTTTTTTTAATCTGCCCAAGAATCCCTGATAGAAATCAGCCAGTAGTTAAATCCATTTAAAATGTTTGTGTAATGTGTAATATCTGGCAGCTGGTGGGATGTGAACAGTGCTTTTATTGGGACCACTTTTTTCTGAAAACATTACATAATTGACTTCCTGCTTGTCATAAAACAGAGCCAACAACAATAAGGAACATGACATTAATAAAACCAGAGAGAAGATTTAGAAATGTGTTGTGAAGCAGCTTCTTAAAGCTGGCAGGATGTCAAGAAGCCCTGAATCTACTCATTAGGTGAGACTTGCCAAATTCAAGTGAAGAGAATCAAATAAGGAACCACTTTATGGTCTAAAAGTATGTCTAAACTTTGAATTTGAGGCCTCTGTGAAGCAACACTTTGCATAACTAGTTTGTTCACAGCCCAATTACATAATGACGCAATGTAAAAGTTAAACAACTTACCACAAAATGACAAACTTTGTAAATGGTATTTACTTTACCCAAACTTCATCAGCTGTTTTGTTATTCCAGAAGGCAACAAAAAGTGACATTTTTATTGCTGAAGAGTTGCATTTCTGGTCAAGTCAGTCCCCTCATCTGAAACCAGGTCAGATGGATTCATCATTTTGACACTAAAAGCAACAACAATAATAATAATAATAATAATAATAATTCACTAAGTCGATCAGAGTAGTGACTTCAAGCAGTTATGATGTCAGAGGTTTAGAAAAATAATGACTTGTTTTTTAATATAAATTGTTTTTTATGCTATTAAAGAAACAGAAACAAAGCCTATTTTTGTTTCACAGAAAAGAGCTGTAAGGATCATCACTAGAAAACATTACCGTCATCCATCAAGCACATTATTTTATCAACTGAAGTTTTGAAGTTCCATGATTTGGTAGATTATAATATTTTATCAGTTATGTATATAGGGCTCAGAATAATGCATTACCTTTAAATATCAAAATAAATGTTAAAAAACAAAGTTGTTATAACCTTAAGGGGACAGATATATTTGTCAAACCAAAATTCAGAACTAGTTTGAAGGGACGGTCTACCTCAATCCAGGGAATTGGATTATGAAATGGTTTGGAGAGTGATGTTAAAAAATGTCAAGTCAACGTTTACATTTAAGAAAATGATCAAAACTGAATTGTTAAAAAAATGTATATGAAGTAGCTTAATGTGTATTGTATTAGAGTTGGAAAATTTAGAATGAGTTATTCATTTTGTTCTGTTACTTGAAGATTATTAATGTTTGAACTAATTGTTGGAAAAAAGGGGCAGATATACCGGTAATAAGATTTTTTTCTTCTTTCTACTACCTTTCATTTTATATTTTGCATTCTTATTGATTATGGAATTGTTTTGTGTGTTTTTTATGAATAAAATTTTATGAATAAAATAAAAAAATAAAAGAAACAGTTGCTTAAATAAGAAGACAGCAAACAATTAAAAACATTTAGAGAATGAAAATGAAGATAATAAAAACCTTCAAAACAAAGTCCCCATGTAGGACTTTACCCATCAAGGGCAAATCAATTCTAGACTTTCCTGAACCCTCTACATGTTTACCTCATCAAACTGGGACAAACATAATTTAAATGACTGAGCAACAACTGAAGCGATGGGAAACGTCTTGTTTATGTGTAAATCAATCAGATCTGATGACAAAGGGGAAACCTCAGGTTGGTCTGTATAAGAAGAAAAGAACTTAATGAAATCTTTTTGATGACACACGTTGCAATGCTGCCTCTATTGATTATTGGGCAGTTGAAAACTACAGGTACTACACAAGGTCAAAGGTCAAAGGAGTAATGATGTGTCAGCATTACATCATTAAGAAAAAGAAGTTATTTTTGTTGATGAGTCACCAGAATGACTATGATATAAAAAGTATCAAAACTTAGCAAAAAAAGGAAGGACATTTGCATTTGCTTGGTTATTTTTTATTGTGACAATATTTTTGGACAATGAACCATATGCCATTGAAAAGCCTGTTTATTTTCCCTTAAATGATGCCATATTTTTTGGAAAACTGTATCTCTTGGTTGAGCAGCAGAGTTGAGTTTGTGGGTTGTGCCCTTGAAAATTCTAGCAAATCTTCTCTGCCAAACATCTTATTCTGCTACTGGCTCTTGAATTGGTGTCATTTATTAGTTTGAATGATTAAAGTATGAAAAAACGAGATGCAATGGCAATTACAAATTGTATTTATTTACCAAAGAGGGCCTTCAGTAGCATGTGGAATAACCATACATAGCCAGTGCATTTTGGTGCCTCCATCTCCACCATTTATGCTTGTTTTGGTTGCTGTCCCAACAATATGGATTTTTACTGCTGGAGTATGCTTAAGAACTGAAGATAGACAGATCAGGTTTTTCATATTTGTTATGTATCTTCAGTGAGGGTTTTAGACGTGGACATTTAGGGTTGTAGTCTTGGGCTGTTGGCCAACTAGCCAACACTTCACTAAAACACTACCTTAAGGAGTCTTACAAACTACATGATCTTTTCCATTTAATATTTTACCGTCATGACAACCACTGACGTTCCATGTAAGTACAGCTAGATCATTCCACCAGGAACCCTCCTGGCTTGGCACCTGATCTTCACAATCATTCTTGCAAGTGGTCAGCTCACATGGTGGTGGCATCTGGTCTCTCTTTTGGGCTTGGCCCAGCTGAGCCCCAGGAGCCAAGGCTTGACTATCAGGCTCTTGCAAGTCTTCCCAAATCCCCCCAACTAGAACATTTTTTTTTCTCTCTTGCATTTGTTGTTGGATGTAACTGGGACCCTGTGTACATAATCTCGTTTTCATCACATGTACCACATGCGGTGCAAATGACAATAAAGACTCTCTGACTCTGACTCTGATAATGTCAAATACTCGTGCATTTGTTGTTCATTCATCAAGGTAGTTTTTTTTTCCTTCTTTAAAACCAACCAACGCAAACACAGAAATGGTGATAACTCCATCAATTTTACAGCTAAAGAACTGCAACCTGATGTGGCAGTAGATGAGATTTGCATTTCCGGTGGAGTCAGGCACCTCATCTCAACCCAGGTTAAATGGATTCATCATTTTGACACAAAAAGCGGAGGAAAACAATCTGTAAATTGATAAATTTATCAGATTAGAGACTTCAGTCAGTCATGGACTTCAAAGGTTTAGAAAAAGAATTACATTTTTTTATATACTTTCATGCTATTTAAAAAAGCATTTGCTAGTATAAGTTTAAAACAGCAGAAAATTAAACATATTTAGAGCAAAAAACTAAAGAAATCTCCAAAACAAAGTCCCCATGTAAGACTTTACACCCCATCAAGGACAAATCAATTCTACACTTTCCTGAACTGTCTACATGTTTATCTCATCAAACAAGGACAGACATGATTTGAGCAACAATTGAAGTGATGGTAAACATCTTTATGTGTAAATCAATTGGATCTCATGACGAAGGGGAAACCTCAGGTTGGTCGGTAAGAAGAAAAGAACTCAATGAAATCTTTTTGATGACACATGTTGCAATGCTGCCTGTTGATTATTGGGCTGTTGCAAACTACTACACAAGGTCAAAGGTCAAAAGAGTATTGATGTGTCAGTATTACATCGTTAAGAAAAAGAAGTTGTTTTGTTGCTGAGTCACCAGAATCATGCTATAAAAACTTAGCAACAAAACAAAGAAAATTTGCATTTGCTTGGTTATTTTTTATTGTAACAATACTTTTTGGCAATGAACAGTATGTAATTGAAAAACATATTTATTTAGCCTTAAATGAGGCCATGTTTGTTGGGTAAAGCCTTTTCTGGTTGAGCAGATTTGAATTTGTGGGTTGTGCCCTTGAAAATTCTGCCAAATCTTCTCTGCCGAACATCTTATTCTGTTACTGGCTCATGAATTGGTGTCATTTATCAGCTTGAATGATTAAAGTATGAAGAAAAAAACGAGATGCAGTGGCAATTACAAAATGTATTTATTTAACAAAGAGGGACTTTAGTAGCATGTGGAAGAACCATACACAGCCACTGCATTTTGGTGCCTCCTCCTCATGCTACTCAGCATCTTACAAATTGCTGTGGGATGGCAACCAGGATTAATAAATCAGCAATTGTGGTTGTACTGGTCATTCTGGACTTAAAGGCTGAATCTAGTGTTCAACGGGGTTGAGATCAGGACTTTAGGTTGGCTGTTCCATCCGCTCCACTCCTGAGTCCCTCTGCAGGTTGGAAGATGTCGCCTTCCTGGAAATCTCTGTATACAATTTTTTGAATGTAATTCTATTCTACCATTTTATTTACACTGAGGTAAAATATTTTGCTTAAAAAAACAGCATTAAACTGCATTATTTATCACCTTTATTTTAGAAAAAAAATGCTAAAGAAACAGATTGGATTACTGATTCATGATTTTCCAGATTATTTTCATGTCTCCAGAGTCCCCCTCCAGTCTAAAGATCCAATCAGCTGCTTTTGATAACCGAGCATGAATAAATATATTTAGGGCAGTTGGATCATCCTTTATTTGTGTTTTGAGTTCTTTTGTGATCTTTTTTTGTTGCTTTTAGCAGAATCTTTTTCCCAAAAGGAGTATGGGACAGCCATGGCTAAAGTGCTAATATTATTTATTACTAATTATTTACCTAATACACAGACAGTATGTGACCAAAAAGAGCAAGTCCAAGACTAGGAAAAGTTAACAGTGCTTATTTACAAAATGTGAAATCAAAAGTAGAGCTGCAACTCGACTGGGAGGGACTGGAACCCTGGAGAGTCAACATGATGGTTTGGATCTTTGAGTCAGAGTCAAGATGTTGTTTGTCTCTTACTGTCAGAGGAGAAGGTCATTGCATGGGTGAGAGTCCAATAGTTCCAGTAGTCACAAACGAGGAGGTCCCAGAAAAGTTGTATAGATCAGTGGGCATGTGGTGGAAGGCAAGGAATGGCTGGAGGAATCACTAGCAGGTTTTAACGGTGGAACCAGGGGTTCAAGGCGCTGGAGGAACATGGGAGTCTGTGCTGAAACATGTGAGACAAGGTTAAAGTCTTTCTAATACACTAGGAATTGTAAAGTGGCCAGGAACACAGCTACTGGTGGGCAGACAATGCACCAGCGTTGAACTGAAGTCATCAACTGTCATTTATTCTCCTACAGCTCATTAGGACAATGGTCGCAGATGTGAGCCTGTTGGCGCCATCTGGTGTTGAAAAGCTGTAGGAAAAAACTGGAACTCCTACAATAAGAGTTCTTAATCATAGTGGAGATCCTTTTTTATGTCTCAAAGCCTTTTAACTGGTAAATTATTGAGGGAAATGCTGTTTGTTCCATTGGTCCAGAGGAGCTGACTTAACTTTGTTGGATTTTTCTACCTGGATTATTGAGCATGCATCAGGATGTTTATTGAAAATATTTCAGCACCCACGGCACATCTTATCATTTTTTTGTACTTCTCTCTCCTCAGAAGTTTTCAAATAATTTTTCTTCACTTGTCTTCCTCTCCTCATCTCCTCACCCCTTCATGTTGTTGTATCCTGACTCCAGCCTCCCTCCCAGCCTCAGGCGTATGGGTGTTGAGATCCTCTGATGTGTGTCTCCTTTTTGAGTCTCTCTAATCACCTCCTCCTTTCTCTCTATTTAATTCCACACTCGGTTTCTGCAGCATGGCCGACAGCACCCAATAAGAAAAGTGCTTGACATCTTTTTTCAAGCTCTTTTCAGACAGGAGGTTACACAACACACAGATATACACACACTTAAATACTTATTGCCAAATCATCCAATTAACTGTGAGAAGAGGAAGAGGGAATACCAAAAGTCAGTGTTGTGCAAAATTAATGAAGGCTCCAAATTGAAATTATTCTCTAGGACAAAAAATTTAGAGACATAACCAGCATTCCATGTGTGTATCTTATCTCAGCTTTATAATCTGAGCCCCACACGCTCTGATCTTTGAATGGAGAAAGCTCCTCGGATGAGAAGTGAAACATCTTTGGTTACAAATAAAGTCCAGTTGTTTTTGTCTGGAACCTTTTTTAATTTACCATGTCCTGGATGACTGAGAATCTTCACCAGCATATAACAAGCAGTCCTTAAGGGATTCCAGACCGCATACACCTTACAGCCATATTTTAATGGCAGACCTCAGTTAGTGCTCAGAGTATGCAATAGGGTAAATCTACTACCACACCAGGTTACAGCTCTTTAGCTGTAAAGTTGACAGAGTTATCACCATTTTTGTGTTTACTATGGTTGGATGGCAAAATAAATAAATACATAAATAAACAAATAAAAAACAACGAACGAACAGCAAATACATCAGTATTTGACATTATGCCCTGGAAGGGTGGAATAAGACTTGCCTGATAGTTGAGTCTTGGCTCCTGGGGCTCGGCAGGGCCAAGCCTAAAAGAGAGACCAGATGCTACCACCATGTGGGCCCAACGAGAACAATTGTGAAGATCAGGTACTAAACCAGGAGGGTTCCTGGTGGAATAATCTATCTGTAAGTTCATGGAATGTCACAGTGGTTGTTGAGATGATAAAACATTTAATGTAAAAAAAAATTTAGCTTGTAAGACTCCTTAAGGTAGTGTTTAAATGAAGTGTTGGTGGCTAATTGGCCAACAGCCCAAGACTGCAACCCTAAATGTCCACGTCTAAAACCCTCACAGAAGATAAATAACGTTTAAAAAACTTAGTCCTGATCCGTGTTTTTGTGTTTAAATGGTTACTGTTGCACCGAGGGACTGAGAGAAATGCAATTTCAATCCTGTGTATGTCCTGTACATATTGCAGTTCTGACAATAAAGTTGACTTTGACTTTGACTTTTGACTTATCTTCAGTTCTTAAGTGTACTCCAGTAGATTAATTATTATTGTTGGGATGCAGTGGTGGAGAAAGTACTCAAACACTGTACTTAAATAAAAGTACAAATAAACAGGCAAAAATGTACTCTAGTAAAAGTAGAAGTACCATATTAATGTTTTTACTTAATTAAAAGTAAATAAGTACTTGCTTTTAAAAATACTTAAAGTATTAAAGTAAAAGTACTTGCTGAATGTATTATGCAATGGTGTACAACATCAAGTGTGCCTACTGTATGTATATTTTATGTAATACATTAATAGTGTTGAGCCATTTTCATGAACAATGCTACAGATAATACATGTACATGTTTTTATTGTGTTTACTCTGTGACACAGTTCACACTTGGACTTGTGATTCTGTGCGTCAGACACTGTCTAGTCAACCTTGTAATGGGTCAATAGTGAACAATATTTTAACATCCTGACACCATTTTCAAAACGTAGACCCGAGTGTCAAGCCATCTCTTGTCTCCTGTCCTAACATCATGAACTGACACATTTTAATATTGCAGCAATAATTTATTTTTCAAGTTCAGAAGAAGTTGGTTTTCAAAGATTTTTGAGTCCAGTCTGTCTCTTTTGGGAGAGAAAATCTGTCCTGCTGTACTGAACAGTCTTTCAATAATATTTCAATATTTCAATAGTCTTTCAATAATCTTTCAATAAAGCCATAGATGGTGTGTATCTTCTGGCTGACTCTCCGCAGTGGAATCCATTGTGGGTGTGTTAGTGGTGCTGTGGGCGCTCCCAGCTCAATGATGTTTGAATATACGTCAATGGACCAACTCTCCTCTCGACATCAGTTACGTTCAAACTAACAGCAAATCAAAAAGCTGCAACGTGAATGTAACTTGTAAGTTACTCAACACAATATAGAAATGTAGTGTAGTAGAAAGTACAGATACATTTAATTCTACTTAAGTAAAGTACAGATACATTAAAAATGTACTTAAGTACATTAACAAAGTATTTGTATTTAGTTACATCCCACCACCGTTGGGATGACAACCAAAATATGTAAAAATCATGCCAAGGCGGGTATAATGTGAACAGAGGTGGGGAATGAAATTCATTCATAATAAATAATGTGCATGATCTATAATAAAGTTTTACAAGACGTTCAAAATCAATATGCTGTGATTTTCAAAAACCTGATGGCTGCACAGCTCACTGGTCACAAACTCTCAGAAATCAGTGAAACTGCAGCAGAAAATGTGCATATTTTCTCATAATTTCATGTGTTAACTAGTCCTTAAGGTAGTATTTTATCAACCTGTCACTGTCGGGAATCAGTTAATAGACAGAAGATTGAGAGAAAATACACAAATTTTCACTCTGTAACAGAAAGAACATGTTCCCTTTATCAGTCAGGTTCACTCGGTGCAACACTATGGGAACCATACCCCGCGCGATTACCTGAAGGAATACACTCACGCCTTTACGGCAGTGGGCGTCAGCGTCACCTCAGAGGCCCCGCCCTCTGGGTACTTAAGACGCTAGCGCCCATCCAAACGGTCTCTTTTTGCCCTTCACCTCGCTTAAACCTGAACTTCGTGGGACTCCTGTGTATACACATCGCTCCTACGTATTGCTGGGCTGGCGAAAGCTAGTCCAGCGCCTTTTTCTTTAACCTCTAAGTTTTTCTCTTCTCTCTCTACAGCTGCTTCGCTCGACTGCGCTAACTGCATCACACCGCTACCCTGCTAACGAGTAGCAGGCTAGCCAGCGAAAGCGATACGACAGAGGAGACGTCTTTGGATGAAGATTTAAAGCAACTTGCTCATCTCTTCTCGGCCATGGCTCCCGAGAAGGGAAAGCGGAAACCCAGAATTCCCCCCCAAAAAAACCAGCAGGCCAGCGAGTCCCAGCTCCCGCGCCTGCCCCAGCGGCTGCGGCTACTTCCTATCGGCGACGGACACCCACGAGGCCTGTCCTGTCTGCCTGGGGATGTTGCATGCAAAAACAGCGTTGGAAACCCCCGACTCCTGTCCACACTGCAGCCAGATGCTGGAGGCGGTGAGAAGACACAGTGTGGACATCGTGGCCAAAGCCATGGGAGCCACCGCGGCACCACCAGACCCGGACCTCACAGAGGCGCTCACTCCCACACCGGAGCTTGAGAGCATGGATCTGGAGGACAGTGGACAGGTCGAATGGGGGGACAGCTTGGACATGGCGGCTCCCGTCGGAGACTCGAAAGCTGAATTTGACACTCGAGGCATGATGAACGCGGATGAGATCTCGCTAACAGCCTCAGGTGAAATTTCTGATGAAGAAGCTGACAACGAGTACGAAGGAGAGGAAGAAGACCTTTCCCAGAACCCGACGCCAGTAGACAGACGCATCGATCCCCGCCCTGTTCAACTTGTGTCGCAGAGTGGCGGACGCGCTGCAGATCGCGTGGCCAGAATCTCCACCTCGCCAACAGGTCACGAGGTTGGCAGGGAATTATTTTTATGCCAAGCAGCAGTCGGCAACGAGGCACAGGATGCTCATCTTCCCGGATTTCCTCACTGAGCTCACTCGCACCTGGGCTGAACCCAGGGCTCCCATGCTGCTGCCGCTCTCCCAGTTCCTCGACGTCGCTGGAATGGAAGCAGCAGGAATCGCCAATGTTCCGTAGATGGAGGACACGTTGGCGTCTCACCTGGCCCCCAGATCGTCTGGTACAAAACCAACTTTGCCCAGCAAAGCCTGCCATGCTTCAGCTGCCCAGCTCGAAAAATGCTACTGAGCTCAGGGACTCGCAGCACGTGCAATGAACGCCTCCGCCATGATGCAGGCGTACCTGGAAGAGAAGCTACAGGAGCTCCAGGTGATGACAGACAAACAGACTACGACTGAGGTGCTGGAGGAAGCCCGTAGGGCCACTGACTTTGTGCTCCGCATGATGGGGATGGCAGCCATCGCACAGGGGAGATGCATGGCTGAAGTGGTCATCGCCCAGCGTCACCTGTGGATGACTCTGACGGACCTGCCAGAAGGTCAGCGGTTCCCCTTTTTGCACCACCCGATTGAGCCGACGGGACTCTTCGGGGGGCTCTGGAACAAATCCAGAGCAGGCTGGAGCAGAGACAGAAACAGGCTGAAGCCCTCCGTGAGGGGATGCCAAGAAGAACTTTTGCCCCCCCAGGGACACCAGCGGGAGCAGACCCGTGCAACCTCGACACCGCTCAGCCACACGTCATCCCTCGCAGAAAAGGCCAGCTTACAACAAGGAGCAGTGGCAAAGACCCTAGNGGGAGCAGACCCGTGCAACCTTGACACCGCTCAGCTACACGCCGCCTCCTACAAAAGAGGCCAGCTTACGACGGAGAGCAGCGGCAGAGACCAGAAGCAGGTCCATCTCAAGCCGGTCAGTCCTAGAGCAGGAACAGATTTGTTCCTTGCCAAGCGGTCCTGCCGAGAATCTCCTCGACGAACTGTGATAGGAGACAGAAGCAGGCCTGATGAAACAGGCCCTCTTCACAGTTTTGTTGGTTCATCCGCCCACGGGGTACGGGAACCTGGTCATTTTTACCAAGACTTTATTTGTAAAAGACTACGAAAAGCTAGTGACATTGAAGTATGCACAAAACATAAGTGTTCTGCTGTGTGTGAAATAAAGACAAACTGTTGTTGCACAAAACACACAAAAAAAGTACCGAAGCACAAACTGCCCTGGTTCTTGACTCCAAAAAAACAAAAAACAAAACAAAAAAAACAACAACAACACAGCAACCTTTTAAAGACAGTCACGATGAAGGGAGAGGGCAATCACCCCTCCTCCCTCGTGATGCACAGGGTGCCAGGTCAGAACAATCAACCGTAGCAGAGTACCCCGGGACTGTCTGCAGCAGACAGACCTCGCAGCGTCCGCTGGCGGGCAAGCCAGCCTACGCGCAACCGAACGGGAGGAGTCAAATGCTCACCCTCCCCCCCCCCCGCGCCACAGGAGCTCAGATGGCCTGCAATACACATACCCTCCAGGCTCACGGGCCATGCGCATGCCCGGAGGGCGTGTCTGCTAAACACGGAGGTCATGACGACAGCCTATCATGGCCCCCAACTGCAGTTCAGCAAATGACTGCAACGGTCCACGGGGGCGCTGCAGTCACCTGCAAGCTCAGGCTGTGCACACGTCCTATGAAAAAAGATGTCATTAATGCTGCAGAAATTATCAATAAATGTCGTTACAAAACAAACAATGCACCTTGGCCGACTTGGCTAACATTTCCTCGTGCCCAGGAGAGTCCGGACCTCGTGAACGGGTACCGACCTGTGGGTGCCGAACAGGAAAACAAAAATTTTAAAGCTCAGAGCGCTCACACTGAGACAGGCTCTCCAGCCTGTGAAACCAACAGGCCACACATAAATAGTGGATCTGAAAGATGTGGTCGAGCGCAGTGCACAGGCCCAGCTGCACTCTCTTATGATGACCCCTCATCTGGAGGCTTTCAGCTCCGTCATAAAACTGCAGAAAAGCGTTCTGACTCCACCACAGATTACCGTATTTCTGGGTGTACGAGTCATCACCATTTTGTTCAGGGCATGTCTTGCAGGGGAGCGTATCACTTCAATACGCTTTTGTCCGGAGAGCTCGCATCGGGGTCAGAGAGTGACCCTCATGCTCTGCCGACACCCCTTGGGCCCCTTCATGGCAGCCATGCCCTGCGCACCATAGGCACTACTGAAAATGTGTACTTCACAAATATGGCTAAGCAGGCAAACACTCCCTGCCCCCCTCAGGTGAACAGGGAACATTCTGATCAGCTCAGGGTGTCCAACAGCCCTGGGGCCCCAGAGGGACCCCCCAGTGTCCACAACAGGCGTCCCACTGGGCCGAGTATTGTCCCGCGTGTTAACCAACACGGTTGCATCCAAGGGGGTTGGGGAATGGTCTGCAGAGACCGGAATGCCCAAGGCCTCTGGAAACAACAGGAAACGAGATTACTCATCAGCTTCCTGGAATTGAGGCCAGTTCACCTATCTGTGAAACACGAGCTGCTCATGTAGCGCGCTCCTGGGCTATTGTCACGGAAGGCGACAAGCACCATGGGCAGGCCAACCACGGGGCAGAGGCTCTCTCGGGAGCGCCTCTTCTAGCCCCAGAACATGGGCGGAACCCAAGGCTCGTGGACCAATCTCGCCATGGTGCAGCCGGGCATCCGTAGGCCTGTCCGCCTACAAAACCAGCACGCTCTACGACCTGTGCCTCTCACTAAACGAAGCAAACGCAGACACTCTGGCCCACGGCTGGCCAACAGGGGCGCTGCATTGCACCTCTCCCCCCGCACCTCTAATTCAGGTGATGCGGGAACGCACATGCAAGGGAGCCCATTCCCTAATAGTATCGGCCCCCAGGTGGCCACGAGGCCCGTGGCTCTCAGAGGTGTGCTCAATGTTGATACCCTGACAGCTGTCCCCCCCACTGGGACCTGCTGACTCAGGCACACAAGCAGCCTCTCCACCTACGTCCAGGACTATGGCAGATCTCAGCTTGGTTGCTGAGAGGAACAAACTGATGGCCTCAGGCCTCCCCAGCAACGTGATAAACACAATCCAGGGAGCGAGAGCTGTGTCAACACAGACCCTCTACGCTTGCAAATGGCGTGTTTTTGAGGCTTGGTGCCTAGAAAGCAATATCATCTAATATTCCTGTGACCTGGTCCAGCTTCTTACCTTTTTACAGGACCTGCTGAAAAAAGGCTGCTCATTTTCCACCATTAAGGTGTTTTTGTCAGCCATCTAGGCATGCCACGAAGGCTGGGGGGGTAAAACACCCAGTGCACACCCTCTCATGATACGTTTCATGAAGGGCGTATTGAGGAAAAGACCCCCCAGCAGGACTCTGGCCCCTGACTGGGACCTCCAGTTAGTCCTGAATTCTCTTTGTGAGCCTCCATTCAAACCTATAAGCAGCATTAAGATAGATTTGCTATCTTATAAAACTGCTCTGCTCTTGGCTCTTTGCTCATGTAATGGACTTCACAGAGCACCACTGCAAAGCAGAGGCATTGCATTCCCATGGTCTGACCTCCAGATCGACTGGGTTGGACCACTCACTAAGAGCTCTAGAGGAAATAAATATTTTCTCACGGTAACCTGTGCATTCACCAAATGGGTAGAATGCCTACCAGCTCCTAACGACACAGCACAAACTACTGCTATGTTGTTAATGAATCATATATTCTCAAGGTTTGGACTTCCCCTTAGGGTGAACTCAGACCAAGGTACACACTTCACAGGTGAAGTGATGAAAGAACTGTGGAAGACGCTAGGCGTCAAGGCCAACTTTCATGTCGGCTACCACCCACAGGCTTCAGGCCAAGTAGAGAGAGCAAACAGAACTGTGGTGAGTATTTTGAAGAAATACGTGGCTGCAAACCACAAGGACTGGGACGTGAAACTCCCTCTGGTCCTCATGGCCATAAGAGCCACTCCACACACATCAACTGGCATCTCTCCCTTCGAGATGATGACCGGTCGACAAATGACTCTCCCTCTACACCTGTTGTACCAACCAGGCGACGCCGCCATGGCGACAGCCTACACTACACAACAATACATGAAAGATTTGAATGTACACCTCAGAAACACTTTTGCTTTCGCCCAGAAAAACCTGGAAAAATCCGCTGAAGGACGCAAGGCGTACTACGACCAGAAGGCCTCTCACAATGAACTCCAAGTGGGAGACAGAGTCTGGTACTATACGTTCGCTCCAGCAACCGGGAAAGGAGGGTCCGAGACCGGAACTCTCGCCCGCAAACTAATGCCCAGGTGGACTGGACCTCATCTGATAACAGACAAAGTGTCCTCAGTCGTCTACGAAATCAAAATCAGCAAAGGCCGCAAAGAGCCAATTGCTAAATGGGTACATCGAAATCAGATCAAACCTTACAAGGCGTTCAATGACTCCACAAAAGACAAAGATCTCACAAACTCACCGACTTCATGGGATAATAAGGTCGTCCAAACACAAGTTAGTAAATAAACTAATCAGGTTTAAACTACCATATTTCCCACCCTATAAGTCGCATTGTCCAATTAGAACTTAGAAACTCTAAGCCTAAAACCAACAACAAAAACTAACCTTAACAACCATTTAAATCCACGAGATTTAATTTGACCTCGGTCATAAAGTTGAGACCTGTTTTTCTTGTGTGTTGCACTTTGGAATCTGACGACAAGAGTGTGTCGAAGCAGTGAAACGTTGTTTCCTTGTGTTTAGTCATTACTGTTGTCATTAGTTGAGATATTGTTTGTTTCTGAACACTCCCAGCCAAAAAGGTTTTGTATTAACATTGGTTAAAGAATGATATGGGTTTAACTATGCCAACATGCAGTTCGTTTTGTTAAATCTCAATCGTCGAAGAGTCAATGTAGTTTAAAGCTACTCAAGGTACCATAAACTACATTGACCTCACAATTTCTAAATTGAACCGATTCGATCGTTTCTATTTTAGATTACCTATTCATTTTGATGAGTCTCGCCATAGACTTCAAAATTTATTAGGAATACCAAATCCTACGTCGTTCGTCTAAAAGACAACAGACATTTAGATCAAACTATATTTCATTTTTATTTTAGTTTAACCTAAACTAAGTAATGAATGGAGGAATAGTTTGGAATTAGAGGCCTTCGTTACAGAAGCCCTCCAAAATTTTATAGGTACAAATCCCTATATCTAATTTTACAGAATTGATCCACCCCTTAATTGGTAATTGTAGCTGATCTAAACCATGATAGCTTACATACCAGGTGCATATAGGTAAGGCTTAATGTAAAATCCCAATCATAAGCCCACCTAAAAAACCACATAATTGCATGACACATAGAACCAGAGTGGCACTGACTGGAAACCAACCAGCCAACAACCTTCGATGTGGGGACCTGCAGCTCCAACGCTTGGTCTTCAACCTTCATCCAAGGGTCGCCTCCTCTGCGTCAATCGAGGGATCCCCTCTACATGCTGATTATGAAAACAATTGTTGCTGATCAATCAACAAAACTAATCGTTGTGGAATTACCGCTGTGGATTATAAGACTTTGTTTTCCAAAGGATCACAGACTTTGTTTGCCAAGAGTTAACAGACTCAGTTTTCCAAGGGATTAAAAGCTTTTCGCAATGGGATTACCTCCGAACAGTATGGAATTTCCAAAAACTTTATGGGATTATAATTTTTGATTTTTCTTTTCCACTTACTGGATTGCTTCAAGATCAAAGACAGTTCAAGGTTTCCTTTCGTGTTGGACCCCATCCCCAAGGACTGGCGATGGCTTCCAAAAGGGGGGAGATGTAATGGACCTACCCAGGGTCAAACTAAGGTTTTTGAACTGTCCAGTGATGACCTTTACTGACCTCTCAGTAAAGCAAGACATTTACTACAAAATCATTCATTTAGCTGTAATCTGATAAATATAGTCACCAAAAGAGACTATTTCTATCTTTGATTTTAGGCTGATGTGATCAAAAGAATAACTTTTGTCATTTTCATGATGTGTGCTTTTAAGCTGTGTTATTCTGTAAGAGTTTAAACTGTGTTCACTGCTGTGTCAAAGGTGCAGTCTCGGGTCACAGAGACCGGACGGTTTTGTTTAGAAACTCAGAGGACAGTAATCCGTGTTTTTCATGAAAGGGCTCCA
>JBBPBX010033689.1:0-10700 GCA_038048925.1 Garcialebias charrua
ATTAGTAATCATTACTAAAGCAGAATGTGGAAAGCGATTGCGAGGGGATCTCCAGTTTTTACAAAATCAAAAACTAAACAAATCAAGCTCTGTTTACATAAAGTCTTGTGTCCAAGATAATCTTGTACTAAAACAACTCAAGTTTTTAAAACCATTGTTTACGAGTAATTATCTCAACCATTAATCATATATATCAGTAATCATTACCCATGATGATCAGTATTTGTTTCTCATGTTTATCAGTATTCATTTCTCATCTTTTTTAGTTAGAAATACTAAATGTAAATAATAATAATAATAATAATAAATTAGATTTTTTTAACATTACACAATAATTGTCTGTATACTACCTGTTGTTTCTTACACAAAAAATGACAATTTAATTTATTTTTCACAAATTTATTGCAAAAATAGTGGAATAGTAACATTTTAAACATGTAAATCTGAGTACACATTTCACCATGTTCAAGAATTTAAACTTTAGTACAAAACTAAATCTGAGTAAAGTGCTAAGTCAATACAATTCTGCATTTAAGCCTTTACAAAAATGGATTTTCAAACGTTTTACCAAATTAACCATTTTACTTTGATAGGTGAAATTAAGAATGTTAATATCTTGTGCAAAGGGGAACATGCTTACATAACATCTTATGATCTGAGGTATCCTTGATCATTTACATCATTAATCTGGTCAAAAGACTAACATGGAACCCTTCAATGGCTTCGACATGTAAATTGTCTTTAAAAAAATTGTCCGTACAGTTATTTTATTTGGAAGCCTTAATGATAAAAAAAAAAATTTAAACATAAAAAAATAAAATAATAATAATAATAAAAAAAATATATAAAAAAATTCAACAAAAAAATTAACTAGCATGGTGGCACTAACAATTGTTTAAAACAAGTAATGATGAACAGGAAACACTCTGATGCATGCTCAATAATCCAGGTAGAAAAATCTAAAAAAGCTAAGTCTGGTCCTCTGGACATTCAAAAATATATAAAACAAAACAAAGCCAAAAAAAATGTAGAAACGTTTTGTCTTTCGTCCGAAAGACTTCCTCAGTCTGAGTTGCTGTATTCAGCTCGTTTCTACATTTTTTTTTGCTTTGTTTTGTTTTATATTTTTTTGAATGTCCAGAGGACCAGACTTAGCTTTTTTAGATGAACAGGAAAGTTTCTCTGTAACAGTTACATTACAACTCTTGTTCCAATTATGTTTGTATTTGAAAGATGGCTACAAACTAAACTTCAGCAGTAAAACAATAAACTTATAGCTGCTGAATAGGATTTTTTCCCCCATCTAACCAAAAGTAGAGCACCTGCAGCATTTTTACACAAGTTGAATTTTCTGTCTGAATTCTCAGCTTCAACTCAATACTTCCCAAATGAGGGTGGGGGGGGAATACAGTACCTGTTGAATGAACAGGAGTGTATTTCTGATTTTCTTTGGGTAGTTTACATGGAGTTCATATGTGAGCCCAAAAAGGAGTCTCACAGCTTCTGGCAGGGTCATGAGCTTTTCCACAAAAATGTCGCCCTCATTGACGATTTTCAGGCTCGCCGGGTGAAGATCTGATGTTGGGGGGAGACACCTTCAGGATTCAGCAACAAGGTCCCAACGTCCATTTGGCCAAAGAACTCATCACCATCCTAAAGATAAACAAAAAAATAATTGCCATAAATAAAACCATTAGGGAATAAAATTGCTGAACTACAACAGACCACCATGACAGAACAGGCATTGTATCAAATACAGTTTATGCTAACATAATGATAACTACTGTTTGGTCAAGCATTTTGAAATTTTCTAACAATGAACATTGTAAAATCAGTATTGGTCTAAGGACTATTTGAGAGATCTTCTTGGTCATTTTGTCACTATTTGACTGAAATGGGAAAACTTCTAAATTGGTTGTTTTTATATAATATTATTTAATATGGGACCATCACTGTCGTCACTGCACATAAACACAGGGTTAGTCAGGGTGTGATCATGAAGGACAGAATAAGATTCCAGCAGCAGGTCTTTTTCCACAATCCTTTAGAATTCCATACAAATTTTAAAAAATTAAAAGAAAAAGAAATTAGTGTGCTGTTCAACTGGACAATGACCATCAGAATAATATGTGTACCTGCTTATTAGTGAAGAGTGCAGGCCAGCGTTTCATCAGAAGGCTTGGTGGTGATGTATCCACGTCATCCCTCCAAATGTTAGGTCCACATTGTGTTTTGTCTTCAATTTGGCGCACAAATCCACTATGGCGGTTAGACAAAAAAAAGAAAGAAAGAAATTAGTGTGCTGTACAACTGGACAATGACCATCAGAATAATATGTGTACCTGCTTATTAGTGAAGAGTGCAGGCCAGCGTTTCATCAGAAGGCTTGGTGGTGATGTATCCACGTCATCCCTCCAAATGTTAGGTCCACATTGTGTTTTGTCTTCAATTTGGCGCACAAATCCACTATGGCGGTTAGACAAAAAAAAGAAAGAAAGAAATTAGTGTGCTGTACAACTGGACAATGACCATCAGAATAATATGTGTACCTGCTTATTAGTGAAGAGTGCAGGCCAGCGTTTCATCAGAAGGCTTGGTGGTGATGTATCCACGTCATCCCTCCAAATGTTAGGTCCACATTTTGTTTTGTCTTCAATTTGGCGCACAAATCCACTATGGCGGTTAGACAAAAAAAAGAAAGAAAGAAATTAGTGTGCTGTACAACTGGACAATGACCATCAGAATAATATGTGTACCTGCTTATTAGTGGAGTGCAGGCCAGCGTTTCATCAGAAGGCTTGGTGGTGGTGTTGTCTCCCCAACGTCATCCCTCCAAGAAGTACTTTTTGTAAACAAATCTTTATATATTGTAAAAAATAAACAATAAAAAACACACTCACTGCAAACTATTTACATTTTGGCCTCCTCTGCTTCCTCCTCTCCTACCTCCTCTCCTGCTCTTCTCTCACATCTCCACAGCTTTGTCTCCACAGCTAGAAGTATCATCACTGGAATCCTTCTGTTGATCCCTTCTAGGTAGACACTCCGTGTCTGAACGAGTTTGCCTGAAGTGAAAAAGAAAAATATTGATTATGTTGAAGACAGACAGACATACACAAAAGAAAGAAATACATGTCAGGGCGCTCGTAAGTCAGGGACTACCTGTACAGCAATAAACGGGACGGGACAGACAAATGACGAAAACTCTTACTTCTTTATTCTATAACAGCAGTATAAAATAGCAGTATAAAATAGTTTTCACTTACTGCTCAAGTAATGCATCATCTTCCCCCATCGATAAAAGCAGCTTAGAATCATCTCGAAGACGCCTCAGTCACTCAAGGAGTTCTTGGACATGCCCTGGTACTAACACAGAATATAAGCAAAATTCACTACATCACCAGGAATGATTGTAAGAACCAACAGCCCTTGATTTGAATGTTCCCTGTCGAAGTTTAAAAAAATTAAAGCATGTGGTAAATTATTCTGTATGCAACAGGAAGCTAGCAGAGCTAACTGCTAACAGCATTAGCTCTCTGTGAGGGGCAATTAGTTCTTGTTTGCTACAGGCATTAACTACCGGTACTAATTCAATCAGTCCCGAAATAACAACAAAGGATGATCAACTACAAAGTAGCTCTAATTTAGGGCAAACATGATGCAGTTGACACTCCGGTGAAACATTATAGCTATCGTTAACATGAGCAAACAAAAACGTTTTTACCAGCAAGTACAATAAAAACGGAATCAAATTTGAGCACTTAACATGTGTCAATAAACTGTTACATCAACCAGACTGACCTGATTTCAGCACTTCGTCACTGTAATGAGATTTTGCAGCAAACAGTCAGGAGAAACATGGCCTCACGGTTCTTCATTTTTTTCCTTCTTCTTTGTTCACCACACCAGGCAGGTGACGTGTTCACTGACAAGCCCCGCCCCAAACCAGTAAAAACGTGTAAATGAGAGGTGTCGCCACTCAGAGCCATTAGTAAAGAAGCAACTCATTTTGAGCTAGTATGCAATTCACATATTGTTTAGTAATGGTCCCGCCTTTTGCAAAATAACAAAAAGAATAGTAATAATAGCTTGACTTATTATGTAAATGAATATTTGGGGTTACAGTGTAGGGACCCCAGATTTGAGGTGTCAACATTGGGGGGAGGGTGGAACACATCCATCTTGTCTTTTTTTTCATAACTGTTTTTTCATGTTTCCAGCCTGTGGTCACAAATGGGGTAAGGTTCGAATTCCAACAGAGTGTTTTGCAATGTTCTGATGACTATCCCAATTCATTTTTTTTAGAAAAGTGCTAGGAGGTTGATTTTTGAGTATGTTGATCTCGGGCTCAAGACGAACGCGGGGGACTTGGTCCCGTGCGCCTCGGGCCCTTGGGTCCCCCGTAGCGGCCCCCCAAAAGCTAGAAAAACCCTAAAAATCTAGGGTTGACATTTTTTGAACCGTCGGTCCGATTTCCACCAAGCATACATGGATCTTCACGTCTCGGGGCCCTCTTTAACATATGTCAGAGCCAGGGGCCTGGGACCCCTACGGGGCCATCTTTTTTCAGGGGCCACGTTGAGCAACGGGACCAAGACGGTTGGGTTCGGGGTGTAAAACTATGTGTGCTTATCTATTTTGATGGTAATATTTGTGTTTCGGGGGTCCCTGGAACATAGCAGTCCGGTGCCGGACTGTTTTGTATGCGACACAAATGTAATAAATCCCCCTTTTTCATCCCTGATCTGGCTTTTTCTTTAGTTTTTTTGCCAAAAGTCAGTGATTGATTTCTCTTCCGTCGACTCCATGACTGAAATGATGAGAAATGAACAAATTTGTCACGAGCGAATTAAACTCGGGTCCATCGTGGCTGCGGGAGGTTCTGCAGATTTTCTGGTGTGCTGGTCTGATGTGTGGGCTGCACGACCAGCGCTCCATTTTTTTAGGACTTTTAAATAACATATAAACACAGAACACCGCTGTGGCTGCAGCTGCCAGCTCGCGCCTCCCCCGATCTGTCAATCAAATCAGTAGGCATGTCTACAAATGACAATCAGCAACCTCAATTTTTCCCGTAGGTAAACGCTCTGCGCTGCAGCTGCTCAAATGATGTCAAGAATTTGGTGCGAAAATGCGAGAATGAACGTGAGAACGTATGCTGAGGTATGGGGATGAACTGGCTACGTACAGTACATGCCTACGGACACGCGTACAGATGTACGCAGAGCTATGTGTGAACCTTTAGTTTATCTGTTTTCAGTTTGTGTGCTGAGCACAAACTATTTGCCTACAATGATGAGGCAGCAAACTTATCGATCTGACTGAGTAAACTTTAGGACTAACTAAATGTACTTATCTTCTGGCAGAATAATATATTCAGCAACCAGTAGTAAATGCATGGTCTATCTATGCTCTACACATAAACATTTGCATAGTAACATGGACACCAGCTGAGAATAAAATGACAAACTTTATTAACAAAATGGTGTCATCCAAAAATCCATCCATCCATCCATTTTCTTCCGCTTATCCGGGGTCGGGTCGCGGGGGTAGCAGCCTAAGTAGGGAGGCCCAGACTTCCCTCTCCCCAACCACTTGGAGTAGCTCCTCTGGGGGAATCCCAAGGCGTTCCTAGGCCAGCCGAGAAACATAGTCCCTCCAGCGTGTCCTGGGTCTTCCTCTGGGTCTCCTCCCGGTGGGACATGCCCGGAACACTTCACCAGGGAGGCGTCCAGGAGGCATCCTAACCAGATGCCCGAGCCACCTCAACTGGCTCCTCTTGATGTGGAGAAGCAGCGGCTCTACTCAGAGTCCCTCCCAGATGACTGAGCTTCTTACCCTATCTCTAAGGGAGAGTCCAAACGCCCTGCGGAGAAAACTCATTTCAGCCGCTTGTATCCGAGATCTCGTTCTTTCGGTCATAACCCAGAGCTCATGACCATAGATGAGGGTGGGAACGTAGATCGATCGGTAAATTGAGAGCTTCGCCTTTTGACTCAGCTCTCTCTTCACCACGACAGACCGGTACATCACCCGCTTCACTGCGGACGTTGCACCTATCCGCCTATCGATCTCACGCTCCAGTTTTCCCTCATTCGTGAACAAGACCCCGAGATACTTAAACTCCTCCACTTGGGGCAAGGCCTCCTCCCTGACCCGGAGAAGGCATGCTACCCTTTTCCGGCTCAAGACCATGGCCTCGGATTTGGAGGAACTGATCCTCAACCCGGCCGCATCACATTCAGCTGCAAACCGCTCCAGCGAAAGCTGTAGATCACGATCTGATGAAGCCAATAGGATCATCATCTGCAAAACATGTGTGGAACATCATCTGCAAAAAACAGAGAAGCGATTCTAAGGCCACCAAAACGGATCCTCTCAACACCTTGGCTACGCCTAGAAATTCTGTCCATAAAAGTTATGAACATAATCGGTGACAAAGGGCAACCTTGGCGGAGTCCAACTCTCACCGGAAATGAGCCTGACTTACTGCTAGCGATGCGGACCATGCTCTGACACCGGTCGTACAGGGACCTAACAGCCCATATCAAAGGGCCTGGTACCCCATACTCCCGGAGTACCCCCCACAGAACCCCCCGAGGGACGCGGTCGAATGCCTTCTCCAAGTCCACAAAGCACATTTAAACTGGTTGGGCAAACTCCCACGCACCCTCCAGGACCCTGCTGAGGGTGTAGAGCTGGTCTAGTGTTCCACGACCAGGACGAAAACCACACTGCTCCTCCTGAATCCGAGGTTCGACTATCCGACTGACCCTCCAAAAATATAAAGGGTTAATATTAGGTAAGTAGCATTCTTTGACACCAGTGTGTTGTTTTTGAGAAAGTTGTTTTTGTAGCATGTATACATAACATATATGGGTATTTGAGTTGGTTAATGAGATAGTTAAATCAGAAGAGTCTGGGTTTGACTGCTAGAGGGAAGTGGTACCTTGTAAAAACACACAGACAACCTTATAGTGCCAAGAAAGTGAATTATATTATACAATATTTACAAAATCTATACATACAAACAAGTACTTGAAACCATGAATTCTCCACAATTGTTTTTCTTTTCTTATAGCCATGGGAAAAAATGTTCACAGTTCAACTCCTTGATGGGAGTAAGATGGATTGTTGGAAAGGATCCAATTCAGTTCAGTCCAGAGGAAAATGTGGATGTGGTTGTAGGCTTAAACATCTCCTACCAGACTGGAAGGAGTTGAGGGAATTCAACAGTTCTCCTGGTTCATTATAGGGTAGCTCGCCAGTCTGGTCAGCTCGACAACAGACACGATCCGGAATCAGGATCATCAGAATCAGGAACCTTCGGAATCAGGAGCCTTCAGAATCAGGAACCTGGCCTGTATAAAGCAGACCTCTTAATAAATAACCCTGGGTTTTTATCAACATCAAAATCATTTCATAAATATAATCAATACTTGTACATGCTTTTCCATCTTTACTATAGTAATTAAGTTTAGATTATAAATATAATTAAACTCAGTTGAGTACTTTTCAAAAATCAAATAACATTAGATTCTCAATATTTCACATTAGTACAAAATAGCATTCCACCATTTAATGTACCTTCAGTTAATTACTTCAAGATGATGTCAAAGAATATTCAAAAAAGTTTGTTAGCATTAGCACTGAACTAACACAGAGCCCAAACAATTACATGGAGACCAGCACTAACTCTGCCAGCTCCAGACAACAAACAAAACACTCACCAGTTCCCACGGTTAAAACACATAATCAGCAGAAGGTTTCTGTCCCACAAATACACATGTAAGAGTTGAGAGGCATGTCATCACATGTGGCAAACAGCATTAGAGAGAGGTTTACAAACAACTTGAAGCCTCTCCTGCAGCAGCAACTGTAAAGCCTCTCCCACCTTGCCTGATGAGCACCAGCTGATTTGATGAGATACTGATGGTTGCATACTGCTACCAGTCAGGTGACAAAGAAACCATGCTAGAACAAACACATTGAATGATGTTTGTTCCTGCTGGTTTTCTTTTTACTCAAGAGAATCAAAGAAAAGAGGACTTTTTTCCAAAAATAAATGTTTGAAATTAATGAAATAATTAACAATAAAAAAATCTTTAAGAAATTACTTCTTGAGATAATAATAATAAAATGTAAAGGGGGAAAATACTATTGTAATATAACAAAATTATTCTGATAGGAATGGAGATCTTGGAATGGAGAAATTTACTCTGGTTACATCTTATAGAATAAAAACTTGTTTGTTAACCATTAGTATAGCCTGGACAAAGACATATATGTTCTTCATACTTGGTGCTCTATGACAGATGTAACAGTTGATAAGGTGCTAACTATTCATAACAATTTTATTGAAAATTACCTCAACAGTTATCTTTTTAATTTGTTAGTGAAGACACTTGTATCATTGCAGAATCCCATACGCTTAAGGACTGACATTAGACTGAGGTTTAAAAAAATGCATCAAACATTGAATGTGTAGATTGAATTGTGTACCAAATAATGATTTAAGTTTTTGTTTTGATGTAATACTTGAAATTAATATGTTGAACACAAAACACACTAGCCCATTGAAGGTGTATTTTTGTTGCCCAAAGCCTGTCCTGATGATTCATGCTCTTTTCCAATGTTTATTTGAATTGCAGAGTGTTTCAATAGAGTTCTGAAATTGTTAGTAAAAAAGTTAATCATTTTTTGTTGGAATTATTTTTCTTCTGTGTGTATTTCTTGGGCTGACATTGTCTCAAATTTCACATGATTTAATACTAAACAAATCTGAAATAAGACTATAAATTTGTTAAATCTTTTGGGAAAATATTTTTGACATGTTTAACCAATCATCTTTAGCCAGAAGCTGGTCCATAAAATCCAATAGGCTGGTCTCTAGTTAAAAAAAAAACTACTAAAAGTTAGGAAGAATTTATATCAGAGGAAAATACATTTATTTATGATTTTCATTTATTGAAGAAAAATCTATTTCAAGAGGGTGATATAGAGAAATTGAAGTTGAGGTGGCTCGGGCATCTGGTTAGGATGCCTCCTGGACGCCTCCCTGGTGAGGTGTTCCGGGCATGTCCCACCGGGAGGAGACCCAGAGGAAGACCCAGGACACGCTGGAGGGACTATGTTTCTCGGCTGGCCTGGGAACGCATTGGGATTCCCCCAGAGGAGCTGCTCCAAGTGGCTGGGGAGAGGGAAGTCTGGGCCTCCCTACTTAGGCTGCTACCCCCGCGACCCGACCCCGGATAAGCGGACGAAAATGGATGGATGGGATGGATGGGATATAGAGAAATATTTTGGGGGGATTTTTTTGGGAGGGGGAAACATCTTGTTAACATATATTCAATAAAAAAATATTATGCAAGTGCTGTACTTAAGCAGAAGTAAAATGGAAAACATCAATGTCAGAGGTCCAACTGTGAACTAAAACAGAGTTTATCACACATCAACAGAAGTGGCTCAGAATTGGTTTAAACAATGGTCTTTAAGTTTGTGCAGATTATCTAACTTCAGGCTGGATAACAGACCGCTGAACCAAATTAAGGTAAAAAAAACTACTTTTGGCACAAAGCTAAACAATAGAGCTAGAAAAGATAAAAGGAAATTCTAATATTGATGATCTAGAGTACTTTCTGTATGTCTTCACATTTGCATTGCTGCTCATACAGTATATTGTGCAGCATTTATTTTTGGGTTGTTTTGAACAAGGTTTCCCCAATTCAAAAGTCAAGAACAACCAGCCAGATCAATATAAACTAATACAAGGTTGCATATTTGCAGTACACTGTTTTGTTCATATTACATATGTTTTGAAATGGATGTATATGAAACAATGACTAGTCCCCAAAGGGATTTAAGGTACCCAAAGGTGACTTTACTCAGTTTGTGTATCTGTGTAAACCTATGTAAAACTTTCTTAGAAATAGACCTTTACTAAGCTGCTTTTCTACATATATGAATGTTCTTGTAAAGTGTCCTGAGACAACTTTGTTGTGATTTGGACTTTTTAAATAAACAGAATTGAATTGAAGTCTCCAAAGGGATATAAGGTATCCATAGGTGTCTTTAATCAGTTTATGTATCTGTGTAAATCTAAAGTCCCCAAAGGGATATAAGGTACCCAAAGGTGACTTTAATCAGTTTGTGTATCTGTGTAAATCTAAAGCCCCCAAAGGGATACAAGGTTCCCAAAGGTGACGTTAAGCAGTTTGTGTATTTGTGTAAATCTAAAGTCCCCAAATGGATATAAGGTACCCAAAGGTGACTTGAATCAGTTTGTGTATCTATGTAAATCTGAAGTCCCCAAATGGATATAAGGTCCCCAAAGGTGACTTTAATCAGTTTGTGTATCTGTGTAAAACTCAAGTCCCCAAAGTGGATGAAAAAATTATCCGGTCCCCAATGTGAGGGTAAAAAACAATTTTATCAAAAAATGATTTAAACAAAATTTTCAGGTGACCTTTGTTTTCAGTAAATTTAGAGTAAAAAAAATCACTTAGCAGTTTGTCCCTAAACCATTCAGAAAGGGGTGTCCCCTAAAGTAGGGAGTTAAAACATGCGTCCCCAATGTGGACATAGGTAAGTTATGTGTGTGTGTGTGTGTAAATTAGCCCACCCTAAAAATATCACCACCAGCCGCCACTGTGTAGATGGGTATGTGACTGCATATGAATGTATATGTATGTATATATATA
>JBBPBX010033689.1:11458-33109 GCA_038048925.1 Garcialebias charrua
CAATAATAACTCCATACACATATACAGTAAATCCATATAAAATCATGGCGACGTTCCCCCTACGGATAGCCGCGATAAATTTTCGCCGAAACCCCCCCTCGGAACAGCTGTTCCCACCGGTGGGCGGACACAACGGAACTCACTTGTAGTGCCAGTAGCGTGCGGCCGCGTCCCGTTTCGGGTCTGTGTCATGGTTTGCTACTAGGAGCTAACGCTAACAACAACGGCAGTGGATGGGACCCGGAAGTGGCGGATGTGTCCAATATTTTACCTGAAGTACGTCACGACCCCCCGTGGCATATAGTCTATTGTTATGTTTTGTAGTCCTACTTTCTTTCTGTCTTTCCTTTCTTTCTATCCTATAAAAAATCATAATGGTGTGAAGAGGATGGCTGTAAGGTGAGAAGGGAGGCCATTTATAAAAGGAAAAAATGCAGTGTGAATGTTTATTGCTGAAGAACTTGCTGAAAAACAACTGAAATGAGCTAAAAACATGCACAAATGTAGCTGAAATGGAAGAACAAGCCTAAGTTAGCAGAAGAAAGCAGAAGTAACACATATTTGCTGAATTAGGTTTAAATACGCAGAAATGAGCACAGAAATTAGGAAATAAACTGAGGGGAAAAAATGACATTAGCAACAACAAAAAAGCTGAAAAGTTGATGATCGGTCAGAAAGAAGCTAGTGGAAAGAGCTGAAATGAGTGTAAAAATGTGGAATTAGTTGAAAAAACTAATTTAGCACAAAATAGCTAAAAAGTAGCTGAAATTGCAGAAAAATCTGAAACTAGCAGAAAAAAGTTGAAAGGAGCATAACAAGCTGAAATTAGCAGAAATAAGTTAATTTGACTGAAAGTAGCAGAAGTTACCACAAAAAGAAATCTGTAATGAGCTGAACTTAGCTAAAAATGCTTAAAAAAATAATAAAAAAGGTAGCTGTAAAATATAGAACAAGTTTAAATTAGCAGGAAAAAAGAAGAAAGAATATTTGCTGAAAGAAGCAGAAATGAGCAACAAAAAAGGGTGGAAATTATTTGATAAAATCTGAAATATGCAAAGAAACAGTTAAAAAATAGCTTAAAAATAGAAAGAAGCTGAAATTACAAAAAGGAAATGGAGAGAGCACAATTTCGCTGAAAATTCTGAAATTAATGTAAACAATGTGGAATTAGGTGAAAAAGCTTAAATTAGCATAAAACAGCAAAATAGTACCGTATAGTTGAAATAGTAGAAAAAGCTGAAACTTGCAGAACTAAGCTGAAAGGAGTAGAACAAGCTGACAAACAGCTGAACGTAGCTGAAAGTAGCAAAATAAGTTTAAATTTGCAGAAGGAAGCTGAAAGAAGCTGAAGCAGAACAAAATGTGAAAGGAGCAGTAAAAGGTTGTAAACACATCTAAAGATTTGAAGGATGTAAAATGAGCTCAGTTCATTTTCTATGAGACACAAAGTGGCAGAAAAGGCTAAATATTTCACAAAGCTAAAGTTGTACCAATACCAAAAGTCATAGCAGGATTGTCCTGAAAGAGCTGAACGTTTTGATTCATGATTTGTGGAAATAGCTTGCGGGACGAGAACGATGCTGAAAAATGTACGGAAGAAATGGATCACAATTGTGTTAATGCGTCATAAACATTCACACAATAATCACAAGTAGACACAAACACCACAAAACACACAGAATATGACACCCTTATCCTGCAACACATATTATGAATTATTTTTGTCTGTTTCTCCTTGCTGTCCTCTAAACCCCAGAAGGTTGAAGCAGACGACCACTCGTCCTGAGCCTGGTTCTGCTGGAGGTTCTTCATGTTAGGAGAGAGTTTTTCCTTTCCACTGTCTCCTTTGTGCTTGCTCAGGATGGGAGACTGTGATGAAATGAAGATTCAGTGTGCAATCTGATGCTTCCTTAGATAGAGAACTTCTACTAACTGGTTATTTTGTATACAGTATATGAATGTGTCTGTACCTGAGAAGACTGCTGTTGTGACTTGGAGCTATATAGATAAACTGTGTTGAAACAGAAATTGAATGGGGCTGTGGTCGACTGGTTTTCATAGCTGCAGTCATTTAATCCTGAGGCTGCAGGTTTGAACCAGGCTGCGTCAGGAAGGACACGAGACGTGAAACAATTGTCAAGATTTCATGCACGTTTGCTCACTGTTGTGGCCCCTGCAGAAAAACAACAGCATTGATTTACATTTTGTATACTGGTTGTCTTTTACATGAAAAAGGAAGAACAAAGAAAAAGTTGTCATTCAAAAGTTTACTCAGAAAGTAAAGTTGGCTGACTTGAACACACAACAGATAAATGTTCTTCTTGTCTTTTGTTTATTCCTGTAAACAAGATCAGCAGCTGACACAACAGCTGCTGTGACATGACGAGCCAAGAGGTTTATTCAACACTAAGCTGTGAAAAAATAGTTTAATTATTTATACCCAGCTTGGTGCCAACTTCTATTTATTTGTTTACTTAATGACAGTCTTGATATTTGCTGGCTAATAAATGTCTAATCTGCTTTGTGCCCTTGCTACTGTAAAAATGTAACTGTGTGGGCAAAACCATTTTTGTCTAGAGCAAAATAGGAAGAAAAGAAACAAGGACCTAGCCAGAGGTCTTCCATTTCAGTTTTATTTTATGAGTCACCATTCTGTAAAGAATGTAAGATGTGAGGACAGAGTTACCTGTTACCACCTTATTTCATTACTTATAGGACTAATACGAGTCCAAAATAGTAATGGTTATTTATCACGAGGTCTCTTCTTTTTCAGGATTTAAACAATAAGTTGTACGACCAGATAAGATGTAATGACAATGAAAACGTTAATTATAGTTGACCCAGCAGAACTGGAATCATTTAATAACAAAATCATTCAAATACATCAACACAGTACACTGGATTGGTTCCGATCAATTTTCTTATAAATTAAACTTCAGCAGATTAATTTATGGACAACAGAATTCAAGTAATGGGATGACAAATTACTTATATCTTTAGGCTTTTTTCTTAAGTTACTGGCGAGATGGATAAGGAGTAAAGAAAGGAGGAAAATGAGGAGATTTAAAGGAAGTTATCTTGAGTGAATTCAACCAGAAATGACACGTTCTCCATGTGACCTCCAGCTAGACGTAGGTCCGCTTTTAGTAACATGGCGACTCTTTACCTTGCAGGACGGTCAGTCAAGAATGGAGCTTCCTTGACGTCCGAGAGGAGGTCAGTCTGGTTACCTTTGCAGCTCTTCTGCGTCCGCCTTTGATCTACTGAAGTAACGGTAGTCCGGTTGATTTTCAAAATAAAACTTCACTTCCTTGAATTTTCAGTTCTGAGCTGAGCTGAGAAATCCTTTGTCACCCTCAGCCTTCTAAGCTGTGGGACATTTGGCCATGAGTCAAAGGCATTTGTCCGCAGCCAGGATCTACAGCACGTTTGTTGTGAATCTGAACCGAGCTCTCTAGCTCAAAGCTTTTACATGTACTAAGAATTCTTTTGAGGGAAATTTTATTTTGAAAATCAACCGGACTACTGTTACTTCAGTAGATCAAAGGCAGACCTGCTCGCTGAGAGGCAGCAGCTCTACCAGTTGCGCCACCGTGCTGCCCAAGTATTCACATATCAGTTTTAAATCAAAGTACAGGTACCATAAATAAATCACTTTTGACAATTGTTTCAATTTTGTGAAACTGTGCTTTTTTTTTTGCTTAAAGGTGCAGTCTGTAAGTTTTCTAAAAATATATTTTTAACATATTTCTTCACTCTGTCACTATCTCCTGACAGACTGATGTTAGACAAAGTAATCTTTAAAAAAACTATAGTCCCCTTGCTTCTCCAGGTGTTACTAAAAGCATTTCTAAAAACCCACAGTGACCCGCCGTTAACCAGCCAATAAAAACAGAGTTTTTAACCAGCCAATAAAAACAGAGTTTTTAACCAGCCAATAAAAACAGCTTCTCACGCCCCTAACCCACGCCCCTGCCTGTCCCAGCCCCAGCGGCCACGCACGTTCTCCTTCAAAGGATTGCAAAGCGATGCAAAACTGTTTTGTATGTGACACACAAGCAGCCAAGCAGCAGCCAAGCAGCAGCCAAGCAGCAGCCAAGCAGCAGCCAAGCAGCAGCCAAGCAGCAGCCAAGCAGCAGCCAAGCAGCAGCCAAGCAGCAGCCAAGCAGCAGCCAAGCAGCAGCCAAGCAGCAGCCAAGCAGCAGCCAAGCAGCAGCCAAGCAGCAGCCAAGCAGCAGCCAAGCAGCAGCCAAGCAGCAGCCGAGCCTTTGATCCTCTGACAGCTACCACACCCAGTCCAGCCACCACCAGGCCCTGTCTGGCCCAGGTTCCATCAGGCCTTGGTTTCATCAGGCCTGGGCTCCACCAGGCCTACACCACCACCAGGCTTCCACCACCACCACCAGGCCCAGGCCCTGTCTGGCCCAGATTCCATCAGGCCTGGGTTTCATCGGGCCTAGGCTCCACCAGGCCTCACCAGGCACAGGTGGCCTTCTAAAGGATACACAAGTACCAGACTGGCTAATCAACGTGACTGGTAGGACTGTCTTGTTAAAACTGTGTCTATTCATCTGAAAAATGCCACCTAAAAAGTGTGATGAGGACACTGTTTCTCTCTCAACTGTACGTGACCTCTTGGATCAACAAAAATCATTTTATAATGACCTAATTAAACAACAAGAAAACAACTTCAAGAGTTTTGTGCAAATGATCCATGATTCCAACAACAAACGCTACGATGATTTGAGTAGAGAAGTACAGGACCTCAAAAGGAGCCTAGAATACTCTCAAAAAGAAGTTGATGAACTGAAAACTACTTTACAGGCCTTGACTACTGACACTGTCAAACATCTTCAGTCTAATGCAGAGACTCTGAAAGCTGAGAACAACAAATGGATGGCCAAAGTTGACCATCTGGAAAACCATTCCAGGAGGAACAACATTATTGTTGATGGTATCCCAGAATCACCAAATGAAAAATGGCCTGACTCAGAGAAAAAATTTAGAGAAATTCTAAATGGCAAATTGAACATCGATCAAAAACACATTGAAATCGATTCTGCACACCGTCTTGGAAAGCCAATGAAGGATGGTGACAAAAGACCAAGACCAATAATAGTTAAACTCTATAGATATAAAGACAAACAGCTCATCCTGTCAAAAGCAAACAAACTGAAAGGCTCACACATCTACATCAACGAGGACTATTCAGAGGCCGTGCGTCAAAAGCGTAAAGAACTTCTGCCTGAGATGAAAGCTGCAAGAGCAAGAGGAGAATGGGCCTATCTGAATTATGATAGACTCATAGTGCGACCCATGAGTGAGCGTCCTACGAGAGAGCGGCACATGGGTTCAAATGAGGAGGATAATCATTAATCTGTTGCCCAGGCATTCACAACCATGTTTTTAATTTTCTGTTCATCTTATGGTAGATCATGTTCCATGTTCCCAGAAGCAAATGCAAATTAATTTATGTACTAATGTAACTTCTGGTAGTGACCCTCCAAACTTAACATCTAATAATAATTTGGTTTTTCATTCTTTTGAGCCACAACATGATAAGGTTTATAATACCTGTTTTAATCCTGATTTATTCTTTTCATCAGAATATTCTTCAATAGACCCAAACACCTATGACAGAAACCAGTCTAATATTTACGATCCTTCTACATGTAATTATTTTAATGAAAATCAGTTCAACTCTTTCATTGCATCTTGTAAAATGTCCAACACCTTTTCTTCTCTCCACCTTAACATAAGAAGTCTTTCAAAAAACTATGATCACTTTTACCATTATCTTGCATCACTGAACCATACGTTCACAATAATTGCATTGACCGAAACTTGGCTAAATGATGAAATCCATTCACTGTTTAATATTGATGGTTACACAGCTGTTCACCGATGTAGAGGAAGTCGAGGAGGAGGAGTCTCTCTTTATGTTCAAAAGGACCTTGAATTCAGACAGAGATCTGATTTTGAAGAGAAGTTTCATGGCTGTAATACAGAATGTGTTTTTATTGAGGTTCAATCTATGAAAAGAAAATTGATTGTAGGATGTATCTACCGTCCTCCTAATATAGACATAAACAATTTCAAAGAATGTCTTTCAGATATCTTAGAACTTGTTGCTAAAGAGGGTAAACTTTGTTATTTATTAGGTGACTTCAATGTCAACCTCTTGAATGAAAACAAACATCACATAGATGACCTTACAAATATTTTGTCTTCAAATTATTTTTATCCCCTCATTTGTAAGCCCACTAGAATAACTCCTCAGTCCTCTACATTGATAGACAATATTTTTACTAATGCATTGACTGATGTTATAAAATCTGGTATTCTTTATACTGATATTTCAGACCACCTTCCTGTTTTTCAGTTTTCTTCCGTAATTAACAAACAGTCCACAAATAAATCAAAGTTAATTTATTTTAGAAATTTCAATGAAAGTAACATTAACAACTTCTCAAGTATACTTGCAAATATGTCTTGGGAAACAGTATATGAAGTTTCTGATGTGAATGTGGCCTATAAGATTTTTTATGCAAAATTTCGTTACGTTTTTGACAAATGTTTTCCTCTGATTTCTAAAGGTAAAGGAAGTTCTGTAAAATTTAACAAACCATGGTTTACTCCAGAACTTAAGAAATCTGCATTAAAGAAAAACAAGTTATATAAAAGATATTTACAAAACCCAAGTCCTCTAAATTTAGCAACATACAAAAATCATAGGAATAATTATAATCACCTCATTAGAAATACTAAACGAAATTACTATAGCGATCAATTTACTCAATCATCAAATAATTCAAAAACTACATGGGATATTTTAAAAGTACTACTCAATAAGAAAAATGCCTCTACCCCATCCCAGGCTACATTTCAGAATGGCACTTCAATCATAACAGATCCAACAGTAATTGCAAATAAATTTAGTCATTATTTTATAAATGTGGGACCACACCTTGCAAAGAATATTGATAATGTTTCTGGTTCTCCTTCTGATTTCATAAATGAAAATTATCCCTCTTTAAATACGTTTGATCCAATAAAACCTTTAGAAATACTTGACATCATTAAGAATCTTAAAAACTCTTCTGCTGGCCATGATGAAATTACAGCCTATGTTATCAAAAAAGTTGCACCTATAATTGTTGCTCCGTTAACATTTATTTTTTCCCTGTCACTTGAATCTGGTATTATCCCACAAGATCTAAAACTTGCCAAGGTCATCCCACTGTTTAAAGCTGATGACCCATCTGTATTTTCAAATTATCGCCCCATATCAGTTCTCCCGTGCTTTTCTAAGATACTTGAGAGATTGGTGTACTCTAGAATCTTGAGGCATCTTGATGCCAACAATATTTTGTATGAGCATCAGTATGGCTTTAGAAGGAATCATTCTACATATATGGCTCTCTTGCATCTTAGAGAAAAGATTTCAACTGCTTTTGAGAAAAATGAATATGCTCTAGGAATTTTCTTGGACTTATCAAAAGCTTTTGACACTGTGGATTATGAAATCTTGTTATCAAAAATGTCTTGTTATGGTTTTAAAAATAAGGTTCTGAAATGGGTTGAAAATTATTTACACAACAGAGAGCAAATTGTAATTTTTAATGGTAAATTGTCAAAGCGAGATGTCCTAAAATGTGGAGTTCCACAAGGATCCATTTTGGGTCCATTATTATTTCTCATATACATTAATGATCTACCAAAAGCATCTAGTGTTTTGACACCTATCTTATTTGCTGATGATACCAATCTTTTTGTTGCTGATGGTAACTTTGACTCACTTATTGATAAGGCAAATTATGGGCTCAGTCAATTTGCTCAGTGGTTTCAGTTAAATAGACTATCACTTAATGTTAAAAAATCTAATTTCATCTTATTTAAGAATAAGAATAAAAATTACAATCCAGAAAAAACTAAAATTTATATTAATAAACATTTACTTTCTAATGTTTCATCAACAAAGTTTTTAGGTGTCTATCTTGATGAGAAACTTTGTTTTAAGAATCATTGTGAATCAGTGTATAAGAAGATTTCTAAATCTTTAGGTATTATAAAAAAGGTTAAACCATATTTAAAAACAAGTACTATATTGACTTTGTACAATAGTTTAATTTATCCCCATATTTCTTACTGTAATTTAATTTGGGCTAGTACCTATCCTTCTTACTTGCAGTCAATCCATAAACTTCAAAAGTCTTTTGTAAGAATTGTCACTAACTCGCCATATTTAGCTCCATCCACACCTCTCTTTAAAAAATTAGAAATTCTTACAATCTATGATGTGAATAAGTATCAAACAGGAATCCTAATGTATAAAGTTATATGTATTCCACTTTCTTTACCTAAATATTTTCATAATTTATTTGAGTTCAATTCTTATTATCATTCATACTCTACAAGAAGGAAGTGTGATTTACATATACCCTTCTGTAGAACCACTGTTGCTAAATTTTCATTCATGTATCAGGGTGTTGTGCTGTGGAACAGTTTGAAACAATTAAGTGAATCATGTACAACATTATCTGTATTCAAAAGAAAGTTTAAAAAAACTTTATAGATTTTCTAACACATTAGTTTTTTTTTAAATTTTATTTATAATTTTAATATTTTTTGACAATTTAAATGTATTTAATTTCAATTATTATTTTTTGCTTTAGTATGTAACTGTGTGTGTTTAAAGTAAGATGTAAGTTTATGTATAAAGCTCTTATGATTTTTTTTCTTTATTTTTTTAGAAGGGGGGGGTGCGCTTGTAAGCCCAATTAGGGTTTTTATGACCTCTCCTGCACATTTTTTAAAAACTTTTCTTTTACGTGTGTTGTTTCTTTTTGTGCAAACAATAAACAAACAATAAACAAACAAACAAACAAACACAAATGTATTAAATTCCCCTTCTTCATCCCTGATCTGGACTTTTCTTTTGTTTTTTTGCCAAAAGTCAAGTGATCGCTTCCTCCTCCGCTGACTCCATGACTGAAACAATGAGGAAATGAATGAATTTGTCACGAGCGAATTAAACTCGGGTTCAACGTGGCTGCGCGAGGCTCTGCAGATTTCATGGTGTTCTGGTGTGCTGGACCAGCGCTCCATGTTTTTATTTTATTTTTTAGAACGTTTTATTAACACATAAACACAGAATATTGCAGCGGCTGCAACAGGACATGCAGTGGAGGCGGAGCAAAGGAAACTGAGCTGAAGTTCACCCGAGAGCAAGGGGGAGCAGAGGGGGAGGAACCAGAATGCTTTCCCTGAAGATTTTTCTAAGTCCTGCGTTCTACAGAAACTTACAGACTGCACCTTTAAAGTCATCAAACTGTCAGAACCTCTTACTGGCCCATGTCTATTTAATTGTGTTAAATTTGAAGGGGGAAAAAATGAATGTCTACATTTTTACAGCAACTTAACAAGGGATACCAAGGAAAGTACTGTAAATATGTCTGCAACCTACAATATGTAATGCGATTTAGCAGATGTAAATCAGAATGGGTCAAAAGTCCAGCAAACACTGCAGCTTTTAGTTTTACGATCCTTTACTGATCATACATCTTGGTTTTATTAGATTCACCTGGTGCAGTCTCTTGATTGATACATTCACCATTACTGATACACACTATTACTGAAACACACTATTACTGAAACACACTATTACTGATACACACTCATTAAAAATGTACTCATTTAAAAAACAGATACCAGTCATAAGAAGGACATTGAAATGTGTTATTTTCTACCACATTCAAAACAAATATCATTTCACAAGACAAATCTTTTAAATATTTTGTTAGAGTCTGAAGCCTGAAGTGCACTTAGACTTCTGTATCACACTAATTTAAATCCGCCCCCTCACATACGCACAGTAACCCTCTTTGAAGCATGCTAACACCTCTCTTGAGCCTCCAAACTAGAACCAAAACACCTTAATTAGCCTGAGAGTGCAGAAGCGTTAGAAACATTGCATGTGTTATTCAGAAACCTGGCCCACGTCTGTTACTGCTGAGCAGCAGCCGGCTCATGTGTGCCGCTTGATCGGTGATGTCGCACATGATGAAAATATGCAATATCCAGCAGACACCTGACACTTGATGTGAAAACACAGTATGACAAACCATTAGTGCTGATGGCTGCACTTTGTCTGAGAAGACTTAGTCAGGAGGGGGTGGAGGGCATAGAGGGAGAGGCTCATATGAATGAGGAAATTAACAATCAAACGTCTTTTATGATATGTAAAAACACTCAGAGATGAGCCATCTGTCATCTGTTGAACTCATAGAAACTTTAATCTCTTTTTATTGCCTGTCACCAAAATGTGAAAGTGATCTAGTTTTTGCTGTGACTTGACGTTGGTTTGTCTGTAGTATTATTGGTATGTTAACATTCATTCAACCTTTATTTAGACAGATAAGTCAGATTGAGCCTCGAAGACTCATTTACAAGTGAGATCTGCTTAGATAGACAAAAAGTAATGAAATTAGACACTGTGGTAAATAATTACTAAAATTGTACTCAAATTTAGACCAAAGCTGAGAAGGATTGCAGACACAGATATTCAGTTGAAGCTGCACTGACATCATGTTGTAACTATAAATCATTTTGCACTACATATATATATATATATATATATATATTATCATTGAACTATGTTCGTTTTTGCAAAATAAATTATAAATATATTAAAATTTCATTACAAGTTATGGTAATTTTCTCGCTGGGACACGCCCACAGAAATCCGAGAACTTCCACATTTACGGCACGTGACGTAAGGAGAT
The DNA here is from genome assembly GCA_038048925.1 of Garcialebias charrua. Classification (NCBI taxonomy): domain Eukaryota; kingdom Metazoa; phylum Chordata; class Actinopteri; order Cyprinodontiformes; family Rivulidae; genus Garcialebias; species Garcialebias charrua. Next base: position 22,243 of record JBBPBX010033689.1, read on the forward strand.
GAGACGCTGCTCAGTGCGCACTTTGTAAACAACATGGCGGCCGATACAGAACCGGACGAATTTAGCAAACTGAGTGAAGAATAGAGCGATTTTTAGTCAGTTTGGGAAGCCAAAGTTATTTCAGGGGGTTAAACAATAAACAGCAGGTTCTAATTTATGTCTGCAGCCGTATTTATTGAAGCCTTACCAACGAGGAAGCAGGTGTCAAGCCGCGACTTGTGAGGACCGAGGAGGACGTGATGGAACCTGTTCACGTTGTCCACAGAGCACTGATTGGTACTGCTTTAATTAATGTATCCATCTAATAATTATTCAACATTACTTATAGTTTAAAAAAGATGAGTCCCTTTGAAGCATCTGTTTTATTTTCTATGTTTATTCTAACGTTATGTGCAAAATTTCACCCAAATTCTGTCTAAATAACCACTACATTTTCATAGCTGATCATCAGTGGTTTCAGCTGTAATAATCAAAATAAAACAATATTTGAAAAGGGCTGGAGCTTCAACCCCCATCATGTGCACTTTCTACAGGAGAGCCATAGAAAGTGTCCTGACCAGCTGCATCACTGTGTGGTTTGGTGCATGTACTGCATCCTGCCGCAAGAGCCTCCAGCGCATCGTGAGAGCAGCTGAGAAGATTGTCGGCACCTCCTTCCCCTCACTGCAGGACTTACACAGCAACCGCCTCACTCGGAAAGCCCTCTGCATGGCAGGTGATCCCACACACCCACTACACAGCTGCTTCAGCCTGTTGCCTTCAGGGAGGAGACTGAGGAGTCTCCAGGCTCGAACCAGCAGACTAAATGACAGCTCTGTTCATCAGGCAGTCAGGATGCTGAACTCTCTGCCTGCTCTGCCCTCCCTCCCACTTGTACTGCCTTAATCACAAAAAACTTTCACACACCACCACACAACACAAAGATTTTAACACTGGACTCTGTGTCATCAAAACGGGTTATTCACTCAACTCACGGTCATGTGCTCATTCAGTTTGCACTACTTCTTATATTTGCACTAATGTTTGTATTACATTACTGCCTATAGTCATACTACTGTTTACATTCACTGTTTACATTTATTACTACTGTTTTCATTCAATACTACTGTTTACATTTATTACTACTGTTTACATTTACACTACTTTTTATATCTACACTACTGCTGATATATATATTTTTTTTACTAGCCTTATTGCATATGCCACTTTACCTCTGTACCTTAGGTGGGACCAAGTCACTGTGTTGCAAGTCAAGTCAAGTCTCAAGTCAAGACGGTCCAAGTCAAGTCAAGTCTCAAGTCAACGACGGTCCAAGTCAAGTCAAGTCTCAAGTCAAGGACGGTCCAAGTCAAGTCAAGTCTCAAGTCAGAAACTTTTAATTTCAAGTCATTTCGAGTCGTTCTCTGCCCCCCCTTTTTTTAACATTTGCAATTATACATAAAATGTAAATAATAGACCATTTGTTCTTTTTAAAATCTGTATTTATATCAAATGATAGAACATGTGCAGCAGAACACAACGTATAAAAAACATACCCAACTCCCCCAAATGAGCAGCAGAACAGAACCCAGAGAGAGTAGTCCATTCATTTCTGACTGAGAAAAGTATAAAAGTTATATACATATAAAAAAAGTCATAGCACGTCTTTGCTGAATAAACAATGTATTTCAAACTGAATTACAGTATTTTCTGGTGTATAGGTCGCACCTACGTTTAGCTCTGCTGCAATTGTCTACCACAGGAGCGCACAGCAAGGCTTTTAAGAAGATTAACACTTAAAAACAATTATTTGTTTGATAAAAATTATAGCAAATATATGTCTGAGCTGAACTTTTCCTTAATAAATGAACGTAATTGTGAAATGAGCTGGATTTTAAAATTTGTTTCGCCAAAAGTGATAACAAGCCATATGTAGGTCGCATCGGTGTATAGGTCGCAGGCCTTGAAAAAAACATAAAAAGGTGCGACCTATACACCGGAAAATACGGTAGGTACACAGCACAATGCATGCACCAGTAGTTAGATTGCAACAAAAGTATATATATGATCAGAGATGATGAATCTCTAAATATATAATCATGCCTATATGTACATGCCTATGTAATGACTTAGCTGTAGTGCTGACAGGTCTGGACATCCTTCTTCTGTCTCTTGCAGTAAGCAGCAAACAGTCCTCCATCTTCACAGTCCTTTTGATATTTATCACCAGGAGTCACGTGTTGCGCTGACTTTGCAAGCTCTGCAGCATTTTCCAGGATCAGCTCTGACAAAACATCAAATTAAAAGCGGCAAAAGAGCCCTTATTATAATTTTAGACAGTAAATAAATAAAAACACAGAAAATGTACACCAAATGCAGTCGTTACGTTTAACTTGTTGTGTCACCTCCGTCTTTGTGTCTTCACTTCCCAACACATGGTGTTCCACCCATAACATAATCAAAGATCAAATCACGTAGTAAGGCATTGGTGATGGCTTTCTGCTGTGGATGAGTCATACTGTACTGCCCAGCACGAGTGTCCAGAAATTGTGATATGGAAGGCTGTAGATTCAAGATTCAAGTTCCTTTATTATCCCCGAGGGGCAATTAGATTTGCAGTCAATAGGTGTGCACAGATTCATACATACATATGCACTTACACACACATACACATATAAACACAAGACAATAAAACATTAAAGGGGACCACATATTGCTTTTTAAAATTTTTATGGTATTTCTTTGGGGTTAAAAAACAGTGTTCATTCAATTTAATACACAAAATAATTCTTAGATAATCAATTATACCCTTTTTAATTCTGCCATTTTTAACTTTCGTTTTGAACGACCGGTTTATGATGAGGAGGTCTTGTGGCACGCCCTTCAAAGATCTGCTCACATTAACTCCGCCCTCCAAAGGCAGACGAGGAAGTCTGAACTCACATTACTGCACGTTTCTTTTGCCTCCTTCTGACTCTCCCTCCCTCTGACTCTCCCTCCTTCTGCCTGTGGCGCAGCTGTAGGGGAGCAAAGCACACACACACACAAGCACAGCAGCACAGCGGGGGCTTTTTTATCTGCGTCCCTCCGAGGAGCACGTGCGGGCCGGCACACACACTCACAGCGGGCTTTCTTTTTATCAACACTACCTGACGCTCTGATGGAATTAAATAGGAGCTCCAAGTGATCTTGGCTCAGGCTGAACCTGTACTGTATGTGAGGACACACACACACGCGCACACACGGGTTTGGTTGCGTAGTCTGTCCTGCTAATGACACATAAACCAACACACACACACACACACACACAGAAACATGCGCATCTGTTCCCATCTGAAAACTATCAATTTTAAATCCATTATCTGCGCCACGAGGGTCAGAGAGTTAGCTGGCTAGACTCTGTGACATTTTTAGCCATGAAATCAGGAAAAACAACCGTCAACTCTTTTATACTGGAGTGGGTTGAGCCGCACCAGGGGTTGCTAGGTGAGGGGGCTGGACTCAGGTTCGAGGTGGGTTGTCCTCGCGCCTGTGACGTAACAGGCGCGATGATTTCAAAACGAAACCTATCTTATCACAGTTAAATAAATCTACTTAGAGTAAATAAACCACTGGGTGCATTTTTTTGGCCTTAGGACTGTTTTTTTATGGAGTAAATACCCAAAGTTGAGTAAAAAAAACATTAAAAAGTGAATTTTGAATATGTGGTCCCCTTTAAAATAACTGTTAAAATTAGTGTGCATTAAGAAACCTGATTGCTACTGGGATAAAAGAGTTTTTAAATCTGTTTGTTCTACATCTGGGTTGTAGAAACCTGCGTCCAGATGGGAGCAACCTGAACTCGTCATGGAGTGGATGATCAGGGTTTGCCAGAATCTGCCTGGCCTTGTTCACTGACCTCACCTTGTGTAGGTCTGCGAGGTTCCTTAGGTCTATGCCAGCAGTTTTGCTGCACATCCTGACAATCCCCGAGAGTTTGCTTTTGTTCTTACAGGTCAAAAGTCCAAACCAACAGATGAAGGAAAAGGTTAAAATAGACTCAATAAAACATGAATAAAACATTCTCATAAAAGTTGAATCAACATTAAAACCACAAAGCTTCCGATAAAAATACATCCTCTGGTGGGCCTTTTTGCAAAGTGCATTCACGTGAAGGTCAAAGGTCAATTTATCATCGAAAACAGTTCCCAGGTATTTATATTGTTGCACTACCTCCACAGCTTCACCGTCAATGACCACGGGAGCTGTTACTGAAGAATTTTTCCTGAAATCGATTATCATCTCCTTTGTTTTAGAAACATTTAGTTTTAAAAAGGAAGACTCACACCATTCTGTGAAGTCCCCAATCACAGGCCCGGGGTCTGGGTCATCACTGCTCAGAAGGGACAGGATGACAGAGTCATCAGCAAACTTGACAATGTGACGCTGAGGGAAATGGCTGCGACAATCGTTTGTGTATAAAATAAATAAAAGAGGCGAAAGAACACAGCCCTGAGGGGAACCAGTAGAGGACAGAAGGACATCAGAGAGGACCCCATTAACTCTCACCCTCTGAGACCGAGCAGTTAAAAAGTCCACAAGCCAACATATGAGGCTGAAGTCAAGACCGTACAGACTTTGTAATTTCTCTGCTAAAATGTGGGGCTGGATACAGTTAAAAGCAGATGAAAAGTCGATAAAAAGCAGTCTCACAAATGTTTTTGCACCTTCAAGGTGTCCTAAAACCTTATTTAAAAGAGTTCCTGTTGCGTCCTCCACCCCTCTATGTGAACGATAAGCAAATTGAAGTGGGTCCAAATGATCTTCAACTTTTGACAAGAGGGTCTTGTGAACCAGTTTTTCAAATGACTTCATGACTAAAGAAGTCAGGGCAACAGGCCTGAAGTCGTTCAGGGACTGAGCAGTCTTGGATTTTGGGATCGGAACAATGACAGAGTCTTTCCAGAGCTGTGGGACCGTGCAGGTTTGAAGAGACATGTTAAAAAGAAAACAGAAGATATCTGCAAGCTGCAGGGCACAGTTCTTAAGAATACGACCCCCTATACCATCAGGACCCGGACTTTTCCTTTCTTTAGTCTTTAAAAACATGTTAACTACACTTTCAAAATCAATAGTCATTGTTGCACCTGACGACGTTTCTTTAAAAACAGAAAGCTCTTCTGTAAAATCATTAGTGTTAAAACGATTGTAAAACAAATTAAAATCATTTGACAGTTCCACAGCGGACGAGGAGTTAAGAGTGATGTGAGTTTTCTTACTTGGCATCCCCATCATGGACTTCACGCCCTCCCACGCCAGCCGGGAGTTATTGGACCTGAACATGTTTTCCACCTTCTCCTTATAGTTTACTTTAGCTACTTTTAATTCCTTCCTCACTTGTTTTTTTAGTATGTGGTATTGAGTCAAATCCCCCTTTTTAAAGCTAATGTTGCGTAAATTTATTGTTTTTTTAACTGATTTGGAGATCCAAGGTTTATTGTTTGCAAAAATTGTGACAGATTTCCTGGGAATGACTGATCCCTCACAAAAATTAACATAAGAGGAAATTGTGTCAGTAAGTTCCTCTAAATTAACGCAAGTATTTTTAAACAAATCCCAGTCTGTGAAGCTAAAACAGTCTTGAAGATTCTGGATGGACTCTTCAGACCAAACCGGAACCAAACGTTTCTCCGGCTTGTGTTTCCTCAGGACGGGTTTGTAGTGTGGGACCAAATAGACAACATTGTGGTCAGATGAACCAAGCGGAGCTCTGCTCAGGGATTTAAAAGCGTCTTTCACCGTGCCGTAACACAGGTCCAAACATTTGGTGAGTCGAGTGGGGCACGTCACATACTGATAAAAATGTCCATGTGACTTTCCAAGTCTGCATTGGTTAAAATCCCCCATAATAAGGTTAGGAGCGTCCGGTGAGATCTTCTGAAACTGCTGCACTGTTTTTAGCAGAGCCTGCGTTGCTAGCTCCGTATTAGCCTTAGGGTGGATGTAAACCAGAGTTATAAAAAGCTGCGGGAATTCCCTTGGCAGGTAAAACGGGCGGAGAGACACAGACAAAAGTTCAATGTCTGGTGTGCACATCGTCTCCCTGATGACAACCGTGTTACACCACTTTTTATTCACGTAAAGGCAAAGTCCTCCACCGAGTGATTTACCTGTCCTGGTGGGGTCTCTGTCCAAACGAATGGGCTCACCGAAGCCCTCGATCTCCAGGTCTGATTGTAGGTCGTGGTCCTTGAGCCAAGTTTCTGTCAGTGCCAGAACACAGGCACTTTTGTACTCCTCCAGAAACTTCACGTTAGCCTGAAGCTCGTCGATTTTGCCGCGGAGTGACTGCACGTTTGCCAGCATGATGGTTGGAAGCGGCATACGAGCGAGACCCCCCCGCTTTAGCCTCTGCCGAACGCCGCCACGTCTTCCTCGCTTCCTTCCGCCTGGCTGCTTCTGCTGCTCCCAGCGCCGGTCTCCAGCTGAGGTCCCTGTCCGGAGCATGTCTGCTGGAAAAACTGCAGAGGGTTCCACAGCGCCCGCTCCAGAGTCCCGCATAAGGAGCAGAAACTCCCGGCCATACTGCAGCCGCGTCTGGTCCACACAGAGTCCGGCAAAAAATTGACAAAAAAGTGCGAAAAGCACCAGAATATAAAAAACAAAAGGACAGTCCATGGTTATTCCAACCACCGTATGCAGGAAAGAGAAATAAAATTAAAATACAAAGAAAATTATCAGCAAACATTCAGCAAACATTCACAGCACACGCCCTACTGCTGCGTGTCGCCATACCCAGCTATTTGGTAGAGGTTCATTTGTGATCCTCTTGTTCATCTGGTATTCTTCAAATCTGTCAGAAGTAAACAAATGTCAGAAAATAAATTACAGCCATTCATGAATTACATTTGACTTAAGTTACTCTTACTATTCATAAATAAACATTAACACTAAAACAATCATAGTTTTCAAAAAATTAAATAAGTATATAAGAAGTGTATCACAAGTAAAATCAGGAAGGTCTGGTGAATTTATTTTTCTGCTTTTATTTCTAAGTACCGTATGTTAGTTTCAGTCCTCCGTAAATATAGGCCAGATATTCTAAACACAAAATTAAATTGCGACAGTCACTGTATTTGGTCTGTTTTAAAAAAATAAACCACATGCAAAACTCAAAAACATTGCAAATAAAGTGGAGTGGTTTTGAATTTGGATGTGATGGTATAATAAATATTTGTCTGGCCAAGTGGGGTTAAATCTACAGCCAATTTCACATATCAGTATTGATAAAAACATGTTGTTGGGTTCTGTGCAACATGCGACCGTCACGCCGCCATTTGAAAAGTTATAACAGACAAAACAGTTCACTATCCACCGGCTTCCTGAGCTAACACGTAGCCCGGAGTACACATGCTAACACGAAGTTAGCTGTTAGCTAAAGTCAACTATCTCACAACAAAATAAAAGTGCTACTTACCGGTCTTTGTGAATGCTCATAACTTGTGTACCCAAAAGAAACTACTTGTGGAAGCATATTGGTCCCTCAGCTGTTGCTTGCGTTGTTTTTTTTCAAAGCGCCTGACTGTTAATGCGCCTGACTGTTAATACGGAATGAGTGAAAATAATTAATGCGGCCACTTTATAACGTGTTTTAAAATTTTGACTTGACTAAAATATCAAGTCTTTTCAAGTAAAAAGCTTCAAGTCAAGTCAAGTCCCAAGTCAATGGCGTGCAAGTCTAAGTCAAGTCCGAGTCTTTCAGCATTTTTTCAAGTCAAGTCGTGATTTTAATGACTCGAGTCTGACTCGAGTCCAAGTCACGTGACTCGAGTCCCCACCTCTGCGCACCTCTGCTACATTTAAAAATGTAGAGTCTATACCAATATCAACTACCTCATACATATACTGTGTACATAAACTTCATATGCTGCTTTATAACTCTATTACAAATGTCAATGCCAGAACTTTCTTTTTTTTTTTTAGAGATATACTTTTTACACTTTTATACTACTATGCAAAAAACTCAGGACAGTATTACACTTTTGTTATTTCATTTTATGCTTATGTTTATTAAATGTTTAGTGTTTTAGTGTTGGTGTAACTTTTCATACTTTCATACTACTACTATGCAAAAACTACTATGCAAAAACTCAGGACAGTATTACACTTTTATTATTTCATTTTATGCTTATGTTTATTAAATGTTTTAGTGTTTTAGTGTTTAAATGTTTACTGTTGCACCGAGGGACAGAGAGGAATGCAATTTCAATCCTGTGTATGTCATGTACATATTGCAGTTTTGACAATAAAGTTGACTGACTTTGACTTGACTTTGAAAATTTCACCCAAATTCTGTCTACCGTAAATAACCACTACATTTTCATAGCTGATCATCAGTGGTTTCAGCTGTAATAATCAAAATAAAACAATATTTGACATTCACCCTATAAGTTTAATCATATAAATATTTGCTAATTTAAGCTTGTTCTACCTTTTCTGCCAGTATTATTATTATTTTTGCATATTTAGATAATGTTATCATTTTTTTGTGGTAATTTCTGCTACTTTGAGCAACCATCCTACATCCTGCTCAGCTGATGTGCTTGTCTGTGAAGTTTAGACCTTCTTTGTGGTTCCTGCAGGGACGTGTCCTCGGTCGCAGTGCTGATGACTACCGGTATATGACCAGTCTGAAGAGTGGACGCTCGCAGCCAGAGCACGCTGGGAGTGATGGGAAAAACGCCGCGGCTGAGGTGACATGATCACAGACAACATCCATCCATCCACCCATCCATCCATCCATCATCTGACACCAAACCCACTCTGTTTTTGACATTGTTTTGTTTTTTCTATTTTAAATTTATTAATAAAAACATAAATTCAGAAATATTTGAACAATTAAAACATGTTTATTTTTCCAGGTGTATCTGTACAAATTGCCAATGACCAGAGGTGATTGAAGAAATTTGTCGAAAGGTGAAGATTTCAGATGCGTTACCCAGTATAGCTTTCAGACAGGCTGTCTGGATGTTGTTCTAAAAATAACAAACAACAATAAAAAAAACTTATGATTGTATTATGACGTGATGTTGTCTGTAGTAGTAAAAGTATTTTGTGATAATAAATTTTCTAATACATTTGATTTCATTTCATTATTTAAACAAAAAAAATTTAAGCAAAGAAAAAAAGTACAAGTTCTGCCCTGCCCTTGGAACCCCCACCCATCTCAACACAAACGTGGGGGAGGCTGTGTACAGGTTGCACTGACGCTGTATTCCCAGCCAGATAAAAGATGAGATTTTGGTCATTCTGGATCGACTGAGGAAGTTTAAACTGGAAAGTGCTGAAATGGAAGAACAAGACCAAAGTAAGACCAAAAGTAAGTGATAGGGATTGAAATGAGCTTTATAATAATTGGAATGGATGGGTGGGTGGATGGATGGATGGTGGATGGATGGGTGGGTGGATGGATGGATGTTGGCTGGATGGATGCATGGGTGGGTGTCAGATGATGGATGGATGGGTTGGTGGATGGATGGATGTTGTCTGTGATCATGTCACCTCAGCCGCAGCGTTTTTCCCATCACTCCAGCGTGCTCTGGCTGCGAGTGTCCACTCTTCAGACTGGTCATATGGTCATCAGCACTGCGACCGAGGACACGTTCCTGCAGGAACCACAAAGAAAAGAAGGTCTGATGCCTGGTCCTCACTGAACGCATCAAAATGCTCCCAATGCTCTGTGTTTGCTGCTTGTCAACAGATGTCTGTTTCCACTGCAGACGCGCAGTGGGAGCAGCGTGTGGCTCCCTTCCAGTCCCGTCGTCGTTGCGTCATCACATAGCAGAGTCTCTCCCGAGTGGTGCTGATAATCTGCAAACAGAAGAAGCAGGACAAACCCAGCTTCTACAGTGGCTGCTGGCTGCGCGCGCGTGCGTGACAAGGGACTGCCGGGTGCTGCTGCGCTGCTTGAAATGCTGTAGATGCGCCGCGTCACGCCCCGCTGCTCCAAGATGCGCGGCCACATAGACTTTCAATGTAAAGTGGCTGCTTCAGCTGCGCGAGATGCGTTTGGTGAGGATTCAGCATAAACTTCACAGACAAGCACATCAGCTGAGCAGGATGTAGGATGGTTGCTCAAAGTAGCAGAAATTACCACAAAAAACTTGATAACATTATCTAAATATGCAAAAAAAAAACAACTGTGGCTGAATAGAACAAGCTTAAATTAGCAAATATTTATATGATTAAACTTATAATAGGGTGAATATCAAATATTGTTTTATTTTGATTATTACAGCTGAAACCACTGATGGTCAGCTATGAAAATGTAATGGTTATTTAGACAGAATTTGGGTGAAATTTTGCACATAACGTTAGAATAAACATAGAAAATAAAACAGATGCTTCAAAGGGACTCATCTTTTTTAAACTATAAGTAATGTTGAATAATTATTAGATGGATACATTAATTAAAGCAGTACCAATCAGTGCTCTGTGGACAATGTGAACAGGTTCCATCACGTCCTCCTCGATCCTCACAAGTCGCGGCTTCCCACCTGCTTCCTCGTTGGTAAGGCTTCAATAAATACGGCTGCAGACATAAATTAGAACCTGCTGTTTATTGTTTAACCCCCTGAAATAACTTTGGCTTCCCAAACTGACTAAAAATCGCTCTATTCTTCACTCAGTTTGCTAAATTCGTCCGGTTCTGTATCGGCCGCCATGTTGTTTACAAGGTGCGCACTGAGCAGCGTCTCATCTCCCTACGTCACGTGCCGTAAATGCGGAAGTTCTCGGATTTCTGTGGGCGTGTCCCAGCGAGAAAATTACCATAACTTGTAATGAAATTTTAATATATTTATAATTTATTTTGCAAAAACGAACATAGTTCAATGATAATATATATATA
>JBBPBX010033690.1:0-28249 GCA_038048925.1 Garcialebias charrua
CCCCCAGAAAAAGATGGAAAGTCACTGGAGAGAGGGAGGTCTGCGTTTCTCTTATGGACCTGTTGCCTCTGTGACCTGACTACAGATAAGCAGTAGATGGATGTGTAATATTTTCATACTTGCGGTGGACAAAATGCTGACACACCAAAATAATCCAAGCTGTCAACCATAACGTTTGAATCCAACTACCTGTACATCCATTTCTCCAGCTTATTGGTTTATTTTTGCTTTAATTTACATGGAAAACATTAATTGTCTACATTAATCTGGAAATTCATTTCCAGCACCAGACACAGGACGGTATAGGAAGTTACTTATAGTCAGCGAGTCATGCTGCCATTGCAGAATGTGCGTCAGCTAATGTTACCTCTGGCCCGGGTGGTGGGGTGAATGTTCTGCGCCTCGAGCAGCAGCTGCAGAGCCCGGTCCGTCCGTCCCGACCGTAAACACAGCTTGGCCTTGTCCACGAGCCGCTCCGCTTCCCCTCTGTCCATTTCACTGCCTGCGGGGGTGCTTACCGGGCGGGTTTCTGTCCGCACAACGTCAGTCAACCCTCATGCGGAGCGGCCGGAGACGACCAGTGGCTTCAGCTAACGCTAGCTAGTTGATTAGCTTCGGTTACTGACAGCTGCGTAACGTTAGCTCTGCGCGAGCCCGCCAGTCACTCAAAGAGCCTCGCGCCCTCCGGTTAGCATCCGTTCAGTGTCAGGATGATGAAAACAGGCCTGCGGGGACGGGCAGGTCATTTTTCATTTCTAAAATCCATTGCTTTTCGCAGGGTTTTAGCGACGATTAAAGGGCATCCCTTATTTAAATTCCAGTGGACAACCCCCACCTCTTGTGATGGACAAAAACGTTGGAGGCGAAACCTCGGTGATGTCATTTCCGGTGTAGTGAGCGAAAATTGCCACAGTTCTCAAAAATTTTAGAAAAATTATTTGTTATCAGATTAGACAAATTTGTTGATGGGCAATATATTTTAAGTGATAGTCAGTATGGGTTTAGAGCAAAGAATTCTACATCTATGGCTCTCATGGAGTTGATGAAACAAATAACTACAGCTGTTGATATTTGTTGATTTAAAAAAGGCTTTCGATACAATAGATCACACCATTCTCCTTGAGAAATTGAATGGGTATGGCATTAGAGGACCAGCGCTGCAGTGGCTATGTAGTTATTTGAAAGATAGGAAGCAGTTTGTACTGTAATTGCATTTTTACAGTTTTGCAAACATTTGGCAAATCATTAACATATAGGCTAAATAAGATTGGTCCCAGTATTGAGCCCTGTGAGACTCCAGCTGAGCAGGTAAGAAAAGTAGATTGTGAGTTTTCTATTTGTACTGCTTGTTTTCTATCAGACAGATATGATTTCATCCAGCAGAGAGAAATTAAAATGAGTTAGTTTAGCAAGAAGAATGTTGTGGTTGATTGTGTCAAAAGCACGTTTCAGGTCAAGGAACACAGCACCCACAAAGCCGCCCTGATCTAGAAGCTGTTTTAGATTTTCCAGAAGGTAACAGGTGGCTGTCTCTGTAGAGTGGTACTTACTAAACCCAAATTGCATGGGATGGAGAGAAGTTGGGCTTTCATTTAAATGCTCTGTTAACTGCAGAGCAACCCATTTCTCTGCAATTTTCGAAATGATTGGCAAAATACTTATAGGACGATAATTCTCTGGTTTTGTTTTGTCTCCTGTCTTAAACACTGGGGTAACCCTGGCAATTTTCCATGTGGATGGCACTACTCCGTATTTAATCGATTGGTTAATTATATGTGCAATTGGACTTGCAAGTGCTTCTTTATGAAGCTTTAAAAAATGACTTGTCAGGCCAAACATGTCTCTAGCCTTTGAGCCTTTTAGAGATGATATAGTTTTTATAACTTCAGTGACAGAGATTTCTTGTATACTAAATACTGGTTTATTGACATCTAGAGATTTATGTGGGATGTCAGGGTGTTTGAGATGCATTGTTAATTCTTCAATTGAACTAATAAAAAATGAATTAAACATATTAACAATTTTGCTTAAGTCATCTGTCAGTGCACCATTTACCTGAAGCTGTACATTTTTGAAATTATCAGTATTGTTGCGTCCCAGTAGCTTATTCAAATTTTCCCATATCACTTTCCCATTTCCATTTGCTCCTTTTATAATGTCAATGTAGAAAATAGCTTTTGCTTTACGTATGTGTTTTATCACTTTATTCCTCAGTGATGTAAAAATCTGACGATCAGTTGTAATTCCTGTACTCAAGGATTTCTTAAAGGCTCTATCTCTTTCTTTTATCAATTTTAAAATGTCACTGTTAAGCCAAGGTAAATGATTGTTCTGTTTTCCAAACTTGCCTATTTTTGTAAACTGGTTTAAAATTTCATTGACACTCTTGATAAAGTTGTTAGTACAGATCTCAGTATCTTTATATTCCAATACATTCGACCAATTTATTTGTTCAAGTTCAGTCTTGAGATGCTCTTGCAAATGTTTAGGTATAAAAAGGTAGGATCTATTTTTAGCAGTTGTGGCTGGATGCTGCCTATTAATTTTTCTTGAGCAGAAAATAAAATTGTGGTCAGAGAGACCAGATAGGAGGTTAAAAGTCTTCAAAATTCTATCAGGTTTGTTAGTGAATATTAAATCAATAGTTGTTTTGGACGTATTTGTTATTCTTGTTGGCCCATTTATGACCTTTGTTAAATTATACTTGTCAGCAAGTTGTTTCAATTTTCTCCTATCCAATTTCTTGTCCCAGTTGATGTTAAAATCACCCATAAGGATAATCTCCCTTTGAGAGTTGCAGTGGTTTAAAATAGTTCCAAGTTGATCATAAAATATATCCTTGGTAGATGGAGATCGATAAATACAAATCAGAGTGAATGACATTGTGTGTGACAGTGAAACATTTAAACCGATACATTCAAGATTAACTTCCCCTGGCCAACTGATTAATTCCCATTTAATATGGTACTATCATGGTACTAACGAACCATTCTTTAGGCTGATGGTCCTCATTTAACATGATGTGACCATCTACATTTGGATGTCAACAACTAACTGGTTGATCCACTAAATTACAAGGTGAGAACAGATTATTTCAGCCACCTAAAATAATCTGTTCCCCTCCCCCATCAATGCTACTATGTCACTTTTGTCAGGATTGCTCCCTTCGTCCCCCTCTGTTAGTCAGTTAGTTTTAAGGTTTCCAGTTTAGTCTCATGTTTATTCACTCTTAGTTGTCATCCTGTAGTCAGTTAGTTTATTAGTTTCCCTTCCAGTTTAGTCTCATGTTTTCACTCTTAGTTTTACCAGTTAACTTTCATGTTTTAGGTTAGTTTTCCGGTCCTGCTCTGTGTCCCTAGTTGAGTGTCTCCGTTGATTGTCCCCAGGTGTCTGTGATCATGTCTCGTCATAGTTGTGTGTATATAAGCCCTGTCTGTGTCTCATTTCATTGTCGGTGCATAGTCTGGTGTAATCTGGTAAACCCTCATGTCTCTCGCCACAGCTTCTCTCCTGTGAGTATTGCTGCCACGACAGCCTTGTTTATTTGTGTTATTAAAAGTATTACTTTTACAACCGCCTGCCTCCTGCGTTTCCGTCTGCACCACTGGGTTTTCATGCTCCCTGAGTAAAACCGTGACATTATGCACCGACCATACAAAAAGCCCAGCGGACGGAACGGGTCGCCTACCTGTTTGCTCGACTCCACGCAGAGGGACGAGGTCGTTTTCCGGTGTGGTGGATTTTGGCTCCACGAGGACCACCTGACGTCCTGCTCCAGTTCGGCTCTCCCTCCAGGTCCACTCGTTGTCTCCGGCTGGACCTCAGGGGAGGACAATGACGACGACCTGTGTTTTCCTCTTTTCCCCCAGTCTCAGCGCCGCCGTAGAAGCGGTAGAAAGATGACCCGGAAGTGTTCACCGGCGCCTCCATCTTTGTCTGCTGATCGGGCTCGGTCCAGCGAGTCCGAGCATTTTGGGCACGACTCCAGCGCTCCGGTGGGGGCGCGTTCCATGGCCTCACCTCCTAGGTTCCCGGTGAGGGTGGACACAGACGCCCCACCGTCGCTCGCAGCGTTTCCAGCTCGGTTCGGTGAACCTGGTCGCAGCGACTCCACGGGGGCGGGTCTTCATGCCGCTCGCTCATCTCCCCGTTCATCAAGTGACCTGATGAGGGGGGGCCAGCACACAGGTCAGTCAACTGAACACTATTCGGTCTCTCCAGCAGAGGTCACCCTAGGAGAGCCGTCAGGGGTGATGAATACTCTTGACACTACGCTCCCACCCAGAGACGCTCCTTTATCAAAATCAAACACACACCAGCTTCAGTCCAAAGAAATCCTACAAATAAACCGGACTTTACAAAGTTTAATCACCTCAGCTAAAAATAACCCGGACTGTTTTGATTTTGTGCTTTCCCTCGCTGAGAAGTTCATATTATCTCAACCCGGTATGACCCAGCTCCCTGAATATGAACAATTTTTACTTGGAATAAGGACTCTAAAATTATCCACCTCTGAGCCAGTTCCTTCATCAACCCCAGTTGTCCCCAGCCTATGTCCTGAACCGGTCCCTGTTATGAAAACCACTGTTAACACAGTCAGGCAGCAGCCTGCAACAACCACCAGTTTTCTGCTTCCTGACCCTTCAGCAGCAGCAGTCAGCCCTGACCCTTCAGCAGCAGCAAGCCCTGAAGCAGCAGACCTTCCAGTTCCTATAGAGTCCTACTCTGAGGGGGTCCAGGTAGATGCCCCTCACTTCACCTGTACCGTGGAAGGTCCTGAGTCCAGGAGGGGTTCCCGGTCAGGTGGTTCTGGACTGCGCCGTCGCCGCCGTGGCAAAGATCGGAGGCAGAGAGGGCTAACAGACTCGTCAGCTCTTGGTCCTGATTCTTTGGCTCCTGATGTTTCGGCTGCTGCAGACTCGACGCCCGGCTCTTCGGCTGCTGCAGTCTCCTCGCCCGGCCCGTCGGCTGCAGTCTCCTCGCCCGGTTCATCAGCTGATTCAACGCCTGCAGCTCCAGCATGCCTCAGGAGGGTCCAGGAGGACTCATCCCACGGTTCCTGTCTCGGGGAGGTCCAGGAGGACTCCTCCCACGGTTCCTGTCTCGGGAGGGTCCAGGAGGACTCCTCCCACGGTTCCTGTCTCGGGAGGGTCCAGGAGGACTCCTCCCACGGTTCCTGTCTCGGGAGGGTCCAGGAGGACTCCTCCCACGGTTCCTGTCTCGGGAGGGTCCAGGAGGACTCCTCCCACGGTTCCAGTCTCGGGAGGGTCCAGGAGGACTCCTCCCACGGTTCCAGTCTCGGGAGGGTCCAGGAGGACGCCTCCCACGCTCCCTGCTGGCCAGTGGTCTCGCAGCCAGAGGGCGTTGCCCTACCTCCGGCTCCAGAGGGCGCTGCCCTGCCTCCGGCTCCAGAGGGCGCTGCCCTGCCTCCGGCTCCAGAGGGCGCTGCCCTGCCTCCGGCTCCAGAGGGCGCTGCCCTGCCTCCGGCTCCAGAGGGCGCTGCCCTGCCTCCGGCTCCAGAGGGCGCTGCCCTGCTTTCGGCTCCTGGTCTTTCGGCTCCTGGTCCTGACCCTGCCTCGACCGACGAAGACCCTGCCTCTACGTCTCCTGAGGGTCCCAGCACCTGCGACGCCTCTACGTCTCCTGGGGGTCCCAGCACCTGCGACGCCTCTACGTCTCCTGGGGGTCCCAGCACCTGCGACGCCTCTACGTCTCCTGGGGGTCCCAGCACCTGCGACGCCTCTACGTCTTCGGAGGGTCCCGACGCCTCCACGTCTTCGGAGGGTCCCGACGCCTCCACGTCTTCGGAGGGTCCCGACGCCTCCACGTCTTCGGAGGGTCCCGACGCCTCCACGTCTTCGGAGGGTCCCGACGCCTCCACGTCTTCGGAGGGTCCCGACGCCTCCACGTCTTCGGAGGGTCCCGACGCCTCCACGTCTTCGGAGGGTCCCGACGCCTCCACGTCTTCGGAGGGTCTCGACGCCTCCACGTCTTCGGAGAGACCCCCTCCAGTTCCTTGTGTCGAGGGGTCCCAGGAGAGACACCCTCCAGTTCCTTGTGTCGAGGGGTCCCAGGAGGGACCCCCTCCAGTTTCTTGTGCCGAGGGGTCCCAGGAGAGACCCCCTCCAGTTCCTTGTGCCGAGGGGTCCCAGGAGAGACCCCCTCCAGTTCCTTGTGCCGAGGGGTCCCAGGAGGGACCCCCTCCAGTTCCTTGTGCCGAGGGGTCCCAGGAGGGACCCCCTCCAGTTCCTTGTGCCGAGGGGTCCCAGGAGAGACCCCCTCCAGTTCCTTGTGCCGAGGGGTCCCAGGAGAGACCCCCTCCAGTTCCTTGTGCCGAGGGGTCCCAGGAGAGACCCCCTCCAGTTCCTTGTGCCGAGGGGTCCCAGGAGAGACCCCCTCCAGTTCCTTGTGCCGAGGGGTCCCAGGAGAGACCCCCTCCAGTTCCCTGTGCCGAGGGGTCCCAGGAGGGACCCCCTCCAGTTCCGTGTGTCGAAGGGTCCCAGGAGGGATCCACTCCAGTTACCTGTGCCGAGGGGTCCCTGGAGGGATCCCCGTCAGTTACTTATGCCGAGAGAGGCCTGGTGGTCACCTCCCAAGAGGTCTCGTCTCCAGAGGGTCTCTCGACGTCTCCAGAGGGTCTCTCGACGTCTCCAGGGGGTCCCCACGCCGCAGACGCCTCGTTGCTCGACGACGTCATCTCACGGCTTGAGATCTTAACTCTCGATGACTCCTCGACTCTCGTCTCCGTCTCTTCGCCAGACATCCTCGACGGCGTCTCTTCGCCCGACGTCTCCGGCGATGTTCCCGTGCCAGTGGTCTCTCAGGACGCATCAACGCCCGATGTCTCTACGCCTGCTGGCGTCTCAACGATCGAGGGTTCCCACGACCTCTCCGCGCTCATTGGTTCCCACGACGCCTCGCCTCCCGTCTCGACGCCTTTCGACGTCTTGTGGCTGGGCGTCACAGCACCGCATGTGGGGGCTCCTGTTCTAGGTGGACCCTGGGGGGTTCCACCCCCGTCTTCGACTTTCCTGTGGCCTCGTCACCGACGGGGGCTCCTGATGGTGGACCGCCTTCCTGTTGCCCGCCTTACCGGCCGCCCGCCTGACCAGCCCCTGCCTGAGGGGCGTCATCCCGGCCGACCGCCCGACCGACTCCTGCCCGAGGGGCGGCATCCCGGCCGACCGCCCGACCGACTCCTGCCTGAGGGGCGGCATCCCGGCCGACCGCCCGACCGACTCCTGCCTGGGGGCGTCTCCCTGGCCGGCCGCCCGACCTGCCTGGTGGACGGGCCGCTGCCCGTCTGGACGTTTTTTGTGTTCTGTGTTTTAGGGTTTTGTCCCCTGTTCTTGTGTTTTGCCATGCCCGCCATCCCTACGGTGCCTCCCTCTGCCCGCCTTGTTTTTTTTGGGGGGGTGTTCTTTGGTGACGCCGGGGGGCGTCTTTGAGGGGGGGGTACTGTCAGGATTGGCTCCCTTCATCCCCCTCTGTTAGTCAGTTGGCTCCCTTCATCCCCCTCTGTTAGTCAGTTTATTAGTTTCCCTTCCAGTTCAGTCCAGTTCATAGTCTGTCAGTTAGTTTATTAGTTTCCCTTCCAGTTCAGTCCAGTTCATAGTCTGTCAGTTAGTTTATTGTTTCCCTTCCAGTTCAGTCCAGTTCTTAGTCAGTTAGTTTCAGTTAGTTTATTAGTTTCCCGTCCAGTTTTTAGTCAGTTAGTTTAAGTCAGTTAGTTTAATAGTATCCAGTTTAGTCTCATGTTTATTCACTCTTAGTTTTCCCTCCAGTTCTGTCCTTAGTTACTTTCATGTTTTAGGTTAGTTTTCCGGTCCTGCTCTGTGTCCCTAGTTGAGTGTCTCCGTTGATTGTCCCCAGGTGTCTGTGATCATGTCTTGTCATAGTTGTGTGTGTATATAAGCCCTGTCTGTGTCTCATTTGATTGTCGGTGCATAGTCTGGTGTAATCTGGTAAACCCTCATGTCTCTCGCCACAGCTCCTGTGAGTATTGCTGCCACGACAGCCTTGTTTATTTGTGTTATTAAAAGTATTTACTTTTACAACCGCTTGCCTCCTGCGTTTCCGTCTGCGCCACTGGGTTTTCATGCTCCCTGAGTAAAACCGTGACAATGAGTGCAGAGAAGCATTTAAAACTTTGAAAAATGAGTTGATAAGTAGTGTTACCTTGGCTCATCCAGATTTTAACCTTCCTACGGTGTTAGGGTCCGTAGTGACCCGTTTTAAATTTTAAATCATGATACTGTCTTTTAAATATTTTTTTTGCATCAAGGCTTTTTGACTTTGCCTGGAACCTTTATTTAAATAAATAAAAAATTATGTATTTTATTTAAATTTAATTTTTATTTTTTTATAAAACAACACGCACTTGCGTCATTTGTGACCCAGTTATGGTATAAGACTATCAACCAATAATCAGTGTCAAAACTGAAATCATAAACACACTGTGACCTCACTAACTTTGTCATACATATGTTAGGGCCTTCTGTTCTAATACTTCTTTAAAAAACACTGTTTTGAGGGCATTTTTTGGCTGATTTAAGACGGGTCACAACTGACCCGTTAACATCATAAGTGCGTGCGGGATCTCGACCCGCTAGGAAGGTTAATGCTCCATTCATCCTTGCAGTTGATGCCTCTTTTGATGGCATTGGAGCTGTTTTGTCACAGCTTCCTCCTGATGGGAGGGTGGCTCGACCAGTGGCTTTTGCCAGTAGGACTCTCTCACGCTCGCAGCTAAACTATCCAGCACATCGCTTGGAATTTCTTGCTCTTAAATGGGCAATATGCGACAAGTTTAGCCACTGGCTAAAAGGGCGTCATTTCACAGTCTGGACAGACAACAACCCATTGACATACATACTAACCAAGCCAAGGTTAGATGCGTGTGAACAGCGGTGGGTTTCCAGGCTCGCTGCCTATAGTTTCGATCTGAACTATGTTCCTGGTAGCAAAAATGTTGTCTCCGATGCCTTGAGTAGAGAACCATTTGTTCAGTCATGCATGAGCCATCGCATTGTAACTGAACCATATACCGCACTACTTAACCAGGTGAACGGTATGATGGACAAAACGGTCCAAGATGCGTTTCGTTGTACGACCAACTGTCAGCTGGTTGTTGAGTGCACAAATGACAATGCCGAGGTACCCTCACCAACTCCCCCAGACATCATTAACATCACAAGATGTGTCAGCTGTTCTTGAGGCACATGAGTCTGGAGGTTTCAGTCAGATGAGAGCCACTGATCCAGCTGTTTTGCAACTGAGTGACATTGATCAATCTGCCTTGCTGCCAAAGAGTGAACTTGCTAATTTACAAGGCCAGGATGGTGTGTTGGGCAGACTTCTCTATTATATGCAGCGTCACAGGAGACCCACCAGACGTGAGCGTGCAAGTGAGTCACCTGGTGTTTTAAACCTGCTGAGACATTGGCCTAAGCTTGTCATTAAAGATGGCCTGATGTACAGAGTTAAGAAAGACAAACAAATGAACATGACAACTCAACAGTTTATCGTCCCTGACTCTTTAAAAGCCAAAGTCCTCCAAGGCGTGCATGATTCAGCTGGTCATCAGGGCCAGGCCCGCACGCTGTCTCTCGCCAGACAGAGGTTCTTTTGGATTGGGATGGAACGTGACATCATTAACCATGTGAAGTGTTGCTTTCGATGTGTCGTTGGTAAAAGTCCAGAACCTAATGACAGAGCTCCCCTTGAAAGTATTCACACCTCTGAGCCGATGGAACTGGTCTGTATTGACTTTTGGACAGCTGAGCTCTCAGATAAGCGTAGTGTGGATGTCCTGGTTGTAACAGACCACTTTTCTAAGATGGCACATGCGTTTCCATGCAAAAACCAGTCAGCCAAACAAGTTGCTCGTCGTCTGTGGGATGACTTATTTTGCATATATGGCTTTCCTAAACGCATTCATTCAGATCAAGGGGCACATTTTGAAAGTCGTCTCATGAAAGAACTTTTGGAAATGGCTGGCATACAAAAATCTCACACTACGCCGTACCACCCGATGGGGAATGGAATTGTTGAACGTTACAACAGAACCTTAGGTAACATGATACGAGCACTTCCTCCCCAATCCAAGGCAAGATGGCCTCAGATGCTTAAAATGTTAACATTTTGCTACAATTGCACTGAGCATGAAACAACTGGGTTTGCACCATTTTTCCTCATGTTCGGCAGGATCCCGCGCCTGCCCATTGATGTGGTTTTTCAGCATGCCCTGTCAAATGGCCCAATTGTAGACCACCATGAGTTTGTCTCCCGTCTCAAACATGACCTCTCTGTCGCTGCTCGCATTGCTAGACAAAACAGCTCATCAGAACAAGCCCACCAAGCAATGTACTACAACCACAAGGCTAAAGGTTCTCCTCTCGATGTGGGTGACAGAGTTTTGGTTGCTAATCGTGGTGAGCGAGGGAAGAGGAAGATTGCAGACAAATGGGAATCAACAGTGTATGAAGTGGTGTCTGTGAAGCCTGATATAAATGTATATCAGATCAAAGACCCTGTCACATCAAGGACAAAGGTTCTCCACAGAAATCTTCTCCTCCCTGTCAACTTTCTCACTGCTGCTGCTGTTTCTGATGATGCAGACAATTCCCCTTGCCCTTCCACAGCAGGAAGTGGACTCTCTGACCCTGTTGTGCCTGATGAGGCACAGGACAATGAAACTAAAACTGTGAACTGGCTTTTACAGATGGAGAACGATAGTTGTGTGGATGAAGTTGCAAATCACACTGACTATGCTTCTGACATTCCAGTATGTGGTTCTTCAGTGGACATTGTGTTTCCTGTCTCAACTGATGTGACTGAAGATTTGGCTGAATCTGATCTCCCTGAATCTGTTGTACTGTCAAACTCTCCTGAACCAGTTTCCAACCTTACAACTGCAGCTGTCCACTCTGAGCTCATTCAGCATGATCTGTCAGCTGAACACAGTACTGACACAAAACTAGACTTACCCATAACTGATGTTGTTTGCACTCAGCCTTCTCGGCTATGCACTAGGTCGGGTAGGCCTGTTAAGCCTCCAGCCAGACTTGTATGTGAAATGAATGAACAAGTTGTGGATGATTCAATGTCAACTGTGGACTCTGTGCTTTCCTTTGTAAAGACCATGTTTGCAGGGTAGATTTGTGTTTTTTTTTCTCTCTTAAAGTTTTTATTTCTCAGTGATTGCTTTGTAGAGCAATGGTTGTATATCAAAAGGTGTAAATGGCATCTTTTGGGTCTGTGATAGTAAGAGTATTGGTCGCGCTCTTGCTAACATTATTCCTTAGGGGAAGTTTCGAACTGATGTAACTACTATGTGCTCTCTTTATCAAACTTTTATTTTAGTGCTGTGTGTGCTTGTTTGATACAACCCCATTTTTAGCAGAATTTAAGGGGGGTGTATGTAACATAGTTAAAATGGTTCTGGTTAAATCCTGCTAAAACTGCACCATCTGCTGGTAAAACATTTTATTGCATTCACCTTAAAAAGAGCAGGGCATTATGGGTAATCCTCAGAGCCATGAGGATCACTGATGAGGTAACGTGTCTCTGCTATGTGATAAAGAAATATTATTTATGCATTTTATAGAATATGTTTATGGTTTTAGTTTTTGTATATTATTGAAATATGCTTAATCTAGGTCACGCTAGTTCAGCTATTATATTGTTTTGTGTTTAAGAATGTTTAGTTTGTGAGGAAGTGTGGTGGGAATTCCCCCACGTGGTAACATTAGGTTCGAACCCCAGTCACAGCATAACTTGTGGTGTGTTTGAGCAGCACACCTCATCCCAATTGCTCCCCGGCGCGCTTTCTATAGCTGCCCACTGCCCCACCTGGTGGTGATTGGGTTAAATGCAGAGTCAAATTTTGTCTTGTATGGGAACATACACAGATGACAAAAATGTGACATTATTATTATTATTATTATTATTGTGGCTACTCCTTACAGGAGCTTGTTTATGCCAGAGACTGACCTTATCTTGATGCCCATTGTGTGAAATACAGGTATGTTTTACTAAATCTCTTGTAGCAGCTGGTCGCCGGCTAGAGCGTCTTTATAAAAAATCCGGTCTCACAATTCACAAGGAACTTTATGCAAACCACCTCATCCATTACAAGAACAGTATTTCTCAAACCAAATCCAGCTACTTCTCTGACATCATCAGTTCTAATGTTGGTAATTCAAAAACATTGTTCTCTCTCCTCCACCGTTCTGTCTCATCTCCTAACTCCCTGCCCTCTCACATGGCTTCCACAGAATTTTGCAACTCCCTGGTGTCATATTTCAATGAAAAGATTATTTCAATTCATAAACACCTTGGACCAAATACCGCCCCCAACATCCATGTTGAACTCCCCCTCCCTTTCTCTGTCTTCTCCCTCCCCTCTGCCGATGACATATCTGACATTATCAGCAAGTCCAAGTCCTCATCCTGTCAACTTGACCCATTTCCCACAGTTCTTGTTAAATCCTGTCTCCCGTCTCTGCTCCCTATCATCACTAATATCATCCACTCCTCCCTAACCTCTGGCATTGTTCCCACAGCCTTCAAATCTGCTGCCATCACCCCCATCATCAAGAAACCAGGTCTTGACTTCACCAACTTCAGTAATCTTCGTCCGATCTCCAATCTGCCCTTCATCTCCAAGATCCTTGAAAAAACTGTTGCTAGTCAATTTCACTCTCACCTGTCCAACAACAACATTTATGAAGAGTTTCAATCTGGATTTCGCCCGCACCATAGCACCGAAACAGCTTAAATCCTTCCGTTCCCAGTCTTCCCCTGTCTCCACGGGTGTCCCCCAAGGCTCTGTCCTCGGACCCCTCCTCTTCATCATTTACCTCCTTCCTCTAGGCCACATCTTCCGCAAACACGGCGTCCATTTCCACTGCTATGCTGATGACACGCAGCTCTACTTGTCATCAAAACCTAACTCCACCCACCCTCCCTCCATCCTCACCGACTGTCTCAACGAGCTAAATCACTGGTTTTCTAACAATTTCCTTCAACTAAACAGCAACAAAACAGAAGTCATTCTCGTCGGTACCAAAAACTCTATTTCAAAATCAGAACATCTTCTCGTCCCCCTTAACAACTCTCTGCTATCCCCCTCCCCTCAGGTCAAGAGCCTCGGTGTCATCCTCGACACCACTCTCTCCTTCACTTCACACATCAACAATATTACTCGGTCTGCCTATTTCCACCTCCGTAATATTAACCGTCTCCGTCCTTCTCTCACACCCCGCTCCACAGCCATCCTGGTGCACAGTCTTGTGACTTCCCGTATTGACTACTGCAACTCCCTTCTCTACGGCCTCCCCAACAAATCTCTCCACAAGTTACAGATGGTCCAGAACTCAGCTGCCCGTGTCATCACTCAAACCTCCTACTATAACCACATCACTCCTGTCCTGCAGCAGCTCCACTGGCTCCCGGTTAAATCACGCATCATCTTCAAAATTCTACTCCTCACGTTCAAAGCTATCCACAACCTTGCCCCTCCTTATCTATCTGACCTCCTACAAATCCACATCCCATCACGCTCTCTCAGATCCTCCTCTTCACTACATCTCCATGAACCCTCTGCCCGCCTCTCCACCATGGGGAGCAGGGCCTTCACCTGCTCTGCCCCTCACCTCTGGAACGCTCTACCGCCAGACCTTCGAAACACCACCTCCCTTTCTCTGTTCAAGACTGCCCTGAAAACCCATCTCTTTAGACTAGCTTATCACTAACTTTGCTAAATGTATTTTTATCTTCCATTTTATATCCTTTATGTATTTTATATTTCAATTTGTCGCTGATAATGTTTGCTCTGTATTATACTATGTTGGTTTGTTAAGTGTCCTTGGGTGTCCTGAAAGGCGCTTTTAAATAAAATGATTATTATTATTATTATAGATGGTTAACATGAGGCTGAGTTTTATATAAACAGTTTTATATAAAGATACATTTCATTTGTTTTTGCATTGTTCTAAAATGCAAGGTTATGTAAACTAAAATATAAAAATGGCATCCAGTAAATAAAATGTCAGCATTTTATTTTATTTTTCAGGGCATTTTAGTTAATTGCTTTACTTTCTTTGAAACAGACACTATCTGGTTGTTCCTTTGTTGTAAACAAAATCCACTATACGATCACTAGTTTTCCATTATTTTACTGTGGTTACTGCATTATGGGTAATCCTCAGAGCCATGAGGATCACTGATGAGGAGCTTGTTTATGCCAGAGACTGACCTTATCTTGATGCCCATTGTGTGAAATACAGATGGAGAAATAAAGAAAAACTACTGATGCCAACTTGAGAAGCTCCTTGTCTTCATTACCACACCAAGAGAAGCCACCAGATCCACATAGGTCACACATGCACCAAACCACACCGTGATGCAGCTGGTCAGGACACTTTCTATGGCACCTCTGTAGAAGGTGCACATGATGGGGGTTGAAGCTCCAGCCCTTTTCAGCTTGCAGAGAAAGTAGAGACGCTGGTGAGCCTTCTTGGCTAGTGATGCAGTGTTCCTGCTCCAGGACAGGTCCTCTGTAGCCTGGTTAAAACCAGACCCTTGTCCTTCACTTCGCTTCGGACTAGGGTCTGGACTTTCTCCATAGAGAAACGATTCTTGCTGGAGGCGTGGCCTCTGCTGATGGCTGCTCCCCCGTGCTCTGCTGAACTTGACTTCAGCTCTGCCTCCTGCTGAATTTTCTCTCGCTGCCGTTGCATATTCTGTTTATATGTTAAGCCTAGTACGACCCGCAGCAGAATGAAAAGGTAATTGTTCCCAAAAGTTACTCTCCACCACTGAGTATTAGACGTTGAGACTAGTAGAAAAAAAATTGGAGGAATAAAAAAAAAAGTCCGTCCTCAGCAGCAGCTAAACGCGCCTATCAGCATGTGCAGCATTAGCTATCTGGCTAATAGCATGCTAAGCATGTGCTCACCGCTCCAATCGCTGAAAGCGTCCACAAACCCGCTGCCACCAGTGTAACACCACCGCTTGAGGTGGAGAAGTGTCACGAACACATCCGAAGGTCGTGGGGTGGAGAAGGAGTAACCACACTGAAAGGGAATAGCTTGGCTGCATGAACTTTATTCAGCTCCTCAATACAACGTCATTCCCTCATGAACGCTGCCCACGTCTGCCGCAGTTTCGCCCGCTCAGTCTGAACAAACCACAAAAACCCACGAAGAAGAAATCTCTTAAAGACACAGTAACCTAAATACATAACTGCACAAATAAATCATCTTACATCAAAACAAATCAAAATAAATCATCTTACATTAATAAAACGTCCTAATAAAATAAAATAAAACCATGGATCGCTGGTCCAACACACCAGAAGACCAGGAAATCTGATGGGACTCGGGCAGCAACGTAACACCCGAGTTTAATTCTCTCGTGACAACCTCAGTCATTTCCTTGTTCATTTCACTCAGCGGAGGGAGAGGAGAAGGAGGAGGGAGCGATTACTTGACTTTTGGGGAAAAAAACAAAAGAAAACTCCAGATAAGGGATTAAGAAGGGGAAATTAATAAATTTGTGTCACATATAAAACAGTCCTGCATCGCTTTGCATCGCTTTGAATGAGAACATGCGGCTGCTCGCTGGCTGCGCTGGGACAGGTGGGGGCGTGGGTTAGGGGCCAAAAACTCCGCCCCTTCTGTTCTCTGATTGGTCCGGTCAAAAATCTACCGGAGAAATCGTTGTCTATGGGAGAAATCCCAGACTGTGCAGTGAAGGGAAATGAGAATTGAGCGGAGCTGTGCAGGAAGGCGAGGGCCAGGACAGGTCCTTTGAGACGTGCACTCCCAGGAACTTGGTGCTGTCTACTCTCTCCACTGCGGTGCTGTTGATGGTCAGAGGGGCATGTTGGGCATCCCTCTTCCTGAAGTCCACAACAATCTCCTTTGTCTTCTCCACGTTGAGAGTGAGATTGTTGTGTCCGCACCACAAGGCCAGGCGGCTCACCTCGTTCCTGTAGTCCGTCTCATCATTGTTGCTGATGAGACCCACCACTGTTGTCTCAAATCAAATAAACATTTTGTCAGAATTTACCACCAACATGGATCAAAGAACATGGTCCAGTTCTTGTTCTGACAGTTTCACGGCTGTTGGACCCACTGTGAGCTGTAATGTGTCGACCACAGGAGCTTCATGTCCCTTTGGGGCACACCGTACCTGGACAGGTGTGAACGCACTCAGCAGATGATGATGATGGACGTTCTGGTCTGAACAGGACCTTCTTTGTTTTGGATGAGCTGACAGCTGGAAACACAGATGATGATGATGATGATCCCCTCCTCTGTCCAATCAGAACACAGACTCTCAGCTCTGCAGTGAACAGAACGTCTCCTGAGGCTGACTGTGTTGCAAACCAACACAATAAACTGACACTGAGCGCACGGAGAGGAAACGTGAACGGCTGCCTGCAGGCTGGGTGGGTTCCAGCTGCTGGTTTTGGGTTCCAGCTGCTGGTTTTGGGTTCCAGCTGCTGGTTTTGGGTTCCAACTGGAACAATCAGACCTGGTGAAACCTCTTTCCAGTCAGAGACGGTTCAACACACTTCAGATGGAAGTAGACCACCAACATGTGGAGGGGAATGACGAGAACCTCTCCCCGGGTCGAGTTCATCTCAAGGTTCTGATTTTTAACCATCTGCAGCGTTGAGTCTTAAAAAGTTCTGGAATTAAATTCTGCACGGATCAGACACAAACCCTGCACCACCACAGCAAGCTGACCTGCAGTTCAACTCCTGACGCTGCCACTGCCCACTGTGGAGCAGATGGTGGGGGTTAAGTGCCTTGCTCAAGGGCCCAGAGTGGAGCAAATTAGGGTGGAGGCAGGTGTGGGTCACCTCTCGGTCACATGCTCGTCTTCTCCAACAAAAGACAGGAGACAGAGACATGGACAAAAAGACAGGAGACAGAGACATGGACAAAAAGACAGGAGACAGAGACATGGACAAAAAGACAGGAGACAGAGACATGGACAAAAAGACAGGAGACAGAGACATGGACAAAAAGACAGGAGACAGAGACATGGACAAAAAGACAGGAGACAGAGACATGGACAAAAAGACAGGAGACAGAGACATGGACAAAAAGACAGGAGACAGAGACATGGACAAAAAGACAGGAGACAGAGACATGGACAAAAAGACAGGAGACAGAGACATGGACAAAAAGACAGGAGACAGAGACATGGACAAAAAGACAGGAGACAGAGACATGGACAAAAAGACAGGAGACAGAGACATGGACAAAAAGACAGGAGACAGAGACATGGACAAAAAGACAGGAGACAGAGACATGGACAAAAAGACAGGAGACAGAGACATGGACAAAAAGACAGGAGACAGAGACATGGACAAAAAGACAGGAGACAGAGACATGGACAAAAAGACAGGAGACAGAGACATGGACAAAAAGACAGGAGACAGAGACATGGACAAAAAGACAGGAGACAGAGACATGGACAAAAAGACAGGAGACAGAGACATGGACAAAAAGACAGGAGACAGAGACATGGACAAAAAGACAGGAGACAGAGACATGGACAAAAAGACAGGAGACAGAGACATGGACAAAAAGACAGGAGACAGAGACATGGACAAAAAGACAGGAGACAGAGACATGGACAAAAAGACAGGAGACAGAGACATGGACAAAAAGACAGGAGACAGAGACATGGACAAAAAGACAGGAGACAGAGACATGGACAAAAAGACAGGAGACAGAGACATGGACAAAAAGACAGGAGACAGAGACATGGACAAAAAGACAGGAGACAGAGACATGGACAAAAAGACAGGAGACAGAGACATGGACAAAAAGACAGGAGACAGAGACATGGACAAAAAGACAGGAGACAGAGACATGGACAAAAAGACAGGAGACAGAGACATGGACAAAAAGACAGGAGACAGAGACATGGACAAAAAGACAGGAGACAGAGACATGGACAAAAAGACAGGAGACAGAGACATGGACAAAAAGACAGGAGACAGAGACATGGACAAAAAGACAGGAGACAGAGACATGGACAAAAAGACAGGAGACAGAGACATGGACAAAAAGACAGGAGACAGAGACATGGACAAAAAGACAGGAGACAGAGACATGGACAAAAAGACAGGAGACAGAGACATGGACAAAAAGACAGGAGACAGAGACATGGACAAAAAGACAGGAGACAGAGACATGGACAAAAAGACAGGAGACAGAGACATGGACAAAAAGACAGGAGACAGAGACATGGACAAAAAGACAGGAGACAGAGACATGGACAAAAAGACAGGAGACAGAGACATGGACAAAAAGACAGGAGACAGAGACATGGACAAAAAGACAGGAGACAGAGACATGGACAAAAAGACAGGAGACAGAGACATGGACAAAAAGACAGGAGACAGAGACATGGACAAAAAGACAGGAGACAGAGACATGGACAAAAAGACAGGAGACAGAGACATGGACAAAAAGACAGGAGACAGAGACATGGACAAAAAGACAGGAGACAGAGACATGGACAAAAAGACAGGAGACAGAGACATGGACAAAAAGACAGGAGACAGAGACATGGACAAAAAGACAGGAGACAGAGACATGGACAAAAAGACAGGAGACAGAGACATGGACAAAAAGACAGGAGACAGAGACATGGACAAAAAGACAGGAGACAGAGACATGGACAAAAAGACAGGAGACAGAGACATGGACAAAAAGACAGGAGACAGAGACATGGACAAAAAGACAGGAGACAGAGACATGGACAAAAAGACAGGAGACAGAGACATGGACAAAAAGACAGGAGACAGAGACATGGACAAAAAGACAGGAGACAGAGACATGGACAAAAAGACAGGAGACAGAGACATGGACAAAAAGACAGGAGACAGAACTGGAAGTAGCAGAAATGAAGATGTTGAGGTTCTCCTTAGGAGTGACAAGGATGGATAAGATCAGGAATGAGATCATCAGAGGTACAGCACATGTTGAACAACTGGGAGATAAAGTTAGGGAGGACACACTGAGATGGTTTGGACATGTCCAGAGGAGGGACAGTGGTTTGGACATGTCCAGAGGAGGGACAGTGGTTTGGACATGTCCAGAGGAGGGACAGCGGGTATATTGGTAGAAGGATGTTAGAAATGCAACTGCAGGAAAAAGACAAAGAGGAGAAATATGGATGCAGTCAGAGAGGACATGGAGGTAGTTGGAGTGAGGACAGAGGACTATGGAGGTAGTTGGAGTGAGGACAGAGGACATGGAGGTAGTTGGAGTGAGGACAGAGGACATGGAGGTAGTTGGAGTGAGGACAGAGGACATGGAGGACAGAGTGAGGTGGAGGAGGAAAACTCTGTGGAGACCCCTGAAGAGAAAAAGCTGAAATAATTTTCAATTTGTTGCTCTTGCTGCAGATTTAAAAAAAATAATTGCCTCTATCTGGAAGATTATGTAATCACTTCTGGGAGCAGTATGATTGATTGATTGATTGATTGATTGATTGATTGATTGATTGACTGATCCATCCACTTTACCCACTTCTTCCTTTTCAGGTCACTGGTGTCCATGTTCAGCCGTAACAGAGGACACCCTGGCCTGGACATGTCTCCAGTCCATCACAGGGACAATTCAGAGTCACCAATCAGTCTAACATGCATGTTTTTGGTCTGTGGGAGGAAACCAGAGTACCAGGAGAAAACCCACGCAGCACGAGAAGAACATGCAAACTCCACTCAGAAAGTCGCCCGGCTGGGATTTGAACCAGAGACCTGCTCATTGAGAGGCAGCAGCTCTACCCACTGTGCCACCCACACAATATAAGCAAGTTTGCAAAAAGTGACAAACATGCAAAAAGAAAAAAGTCCTCACGGTCAACAACGGGACCCGGTACAGTCCGGTCCTGTCTGGGTCTACACCTCAGACTTCACAGCAGAACCATCAAACGGGTCACAGCCAGTTGGACTTTTCATGACTGAACAGGAGTTTTGAACTCATAACTTTTTTGGAACAAAGTTCCAGTTTCTGGTTGATAAATGTTTGTTCGCGGTAACGGATGGATTTTACAGAAGCTGTCAGCAGGTGGAGCAGGTTCTGGTTCAGTTCTTGGACCAGTGTCCATACCCAACGTGTCTTCACTGCTGTTGTTTAACGACTTAACGAAGCGACGGCGCGTCACGTTCTCCTGCTGGTTGCAGAGTCTGACACGTGCTCGTCATGTGGCTGAGACGTCTGTCAGCTGCAGACCAGGTGTTTGTTTTCAGGGTGTGACTCCCTGACATACCTGAGGAGTCAACACTGCAGGACCAGACAGGACTCCTCAGTCTGACTGGAAACATGACTGGGACCAGACTGCCCCCCCCCCACCCCCAATAAAGGCTAAGACTAGTCTAAAACCAAAACCCCATGGGCTCAAAACCAGTCCCAGAGGTAGCTAAGAAAAAGTTTCAATCAAGTCCAAAACCAAAGACTGAAACCAGCAAGATCAAATGCTGCTGCCAGAGTCTTAACTGGAGTTACTGGGAGAGATCATATCTCTCCAGTTTTAGCTTCTCTCTACTGGCTCCCTGTCAAATCCAGAACTGAATTCAAAATCTTACTTCTAACCTACAAAGCTCTCAACAACCTAGCTCCATCTTAAATTACAGATCTTATTTTTCCATGTTTTCCTAACAGAGCACTTCACTCTCAGACTGCAGGTTTACTTGTGGTTCCTAGAGTTTCCAGCAGCAGAATGGGAGGAAGATCTTTCAGTTCTCAGGCTCCTCTCTTGTGGAACCAACTTCCAGTTTGTGTCCATGAGGCTGACACATTGTCCAGTTTGAAGACTGGGATTAACACTTTACTTTTTCATAAACCCTATAGTTAGGGTTGATTTGGGTTTCCTGAGCTATCCCTTAGTTCTGCTGCTATAGACTTGGACTGCTGGAGGACAAGTTGGCCACATGTCCTCCCTCTGCTGCTGTCTTTACTTGCTCTGCTCCACTTGTTTGTATTTGTAATTACAGTATTTATATCTTAACATGTTTTTTGTGTGTCTTTCCTCTTATAGAAAGTACACCTGAACTATAGAAAATACATCTGGACTACAGAAAGTACACCTGGACTATAGAAAGTGCACCTGGACTATAGAAAGTACACCTGGACTATAGAAAGTACACCTGGACTATAGAAAGTACACCTGGACTATAGAAAGTACACCTGGACTATAGAAAGTACACCTGGACTATAGAAAGTACACCTGGACTATAGAAAGTACACCTGGACTATAGAAAGTACACCTGGACTATAGAAAGTACACCTGGACTATAGAAAGTACACCTGGACTATAGAAAGTACACCTGGACTATAGAAAGTACACCTGGACTATAGAAAGTACACCTGGACTATAGAAAGTACACCTGGACTATAGAAAGTACACCTGGACTATAGAAAGTACACCTGGACTATAGAAAGTACACCTGGACTATAGAAAGTACACCTGGACTATAGAAAGTACACCTGGACTATAGAAAGTACACCTGGACTATAGAAAGTACACCTGGACTATAGAAAGTACACCTGGACTATAGAAAGTACACCTGGACTATAGAAAGTACACCTGGACTATAGAAAGTACACCTGGACTATAGAAAGTACACCTGGACTATAGAAAGTACACCTGGACTATAGAAAGTACACCTGGACTATAGAAAGTACACCTGGACTATAGAAAGTACACCTGGACTATAGAAAGTACACCTGGACTATAGAAAGTACACCTGGACTATAGAAAGTACACCTGGACTATAGAAAGTACACCTGGACTATAGAAAGTACACCTGGACTATAGAAAGTACACCTGGACTATAGAAAGCACACCTGGACTATAGAAAGTACACCTGGACTATAGAAAGTACACCTGGACTATAGAAAGCACACCTGGACTATAGAAAGCCCACCTGGACAATAGAAAGCCCACCAGGACTATAGAAAGTACACCTGGACTATAGAATGTACACCTGGACTATATAAAGCCCACCTGGACTATAGAAAGCCCACCTGGACTATAGAAAGCCCACCTGGACTTAAGAAAGTACACCTGGACTTTAGAAAGCCCACCTGGACTTTAGAAAGCCCACCTGGACTTTACAAAGTACACCTGGACTATAGAAAGTACACCTGGACTTATCTTTACTGTTTTTGACTATACTTTACTGTCTTTGACTATAGAAAGCCCACCTGGACTTTAGAAAGCCCACCTGCACTATAGAAAGCCCACCTGGACTATAGAAAGCCCACCTGGACTATAGAAAGTACACCTGGACTATAGTACACCTGGACTATAGTACACCTGGACTATAGAAAGTACACATCTGGACTATAGAAAGTACACTTGGACTATAGAAAGTACACCTGGACTATAGAAAGTACACCTGGACTATAGAAAGTACACCTGGACTATAGAAAGTACACCTGGACTATAGAAAGTACACCTGGACTATAGAAAGTACACCTGGACTATAGAAAGTACACCTGGACTATAGAAAGTACACCTGGACTATAGAAAGTACACCTGGACTATAGAAAGTACACCTGGACTATAGAAAGTACACCTGGACTATAGAAAGTACACCTGGACTATAGAAAGTACACCTGGACTATAGAAAGTACACCTGGACTATAGAAAGTACACCTGGACTATAGAAAGTACACCTGGACTATAGAAAGTACACCTGGACTATAGAAAGTACACCTGGACTATAGAAAGTACACCTGGACTATAGAAAGTACACCTGGACTATAGAAAGTACACCTGGACTATAGAAAGCACACCTGGACTATAGAAAGTACACCTGGACTATAGAAAGCACACCTGGACTATAGAAAGCACACCTGGACTATAGAAAGCACACCTGGACTATAGAAAGTACACCTGGACTATAGAAAGTACACCTGGACTATAGAAAGCACACCTGGACTATAGAAAGCACACCTGGACTATAGAAAGTACACCTGGACTATAGAAAGCACACCTGGACTATAGAAAGCACACCTGGACTATAGAAAGTACACCTGGACTATAGAAAGCACACCTGGACTATAGAAAGCACACCTGGACTATAGAAAGCACACCTGGACTATAGAAAGTACACCTGGACTATAGAAAGTACACCTGGACTATAGAAAGCACACCTGGACTATAGAAAGTACACCTGGACTATAGAAAGTACACCTGGACTATAGAAAGTACACCTGGACTATAGAAAGTACACCTGGACTATAGAAAGCACACCTGGACTATAGAAAGCACACCTGGACTATAGAAAGTACACCTGGACTATAGAAAGTACACCTGGACTATAGAAAGCACACCTGGACTATAGAAAGCACACCTGGACTATAGAAAGCACACCTGGACTATAGAAAGCACACCTGGACTATAGAAAGTACACCTGGACTATAGAAAGTACACCTGGACTATAGAAAGCACACCTGGACTATAGAAAGCACACCTGGACTATAGAAAGTACACCTGGACTATAGAAAGCACACCTGGACTATAGAAAGCACACCTGGACTATAGAAAGCACACCTGGACTATAGAAAGTACACCTGGACTATAGAAAGTACACCTGGACTATAGAAAGTACACCTGGACTATAGAAAGTACACCTGGACTATAGAAAGTACACCTGGACTATAGAAAGTACACCTGGACTATAGAAAGTACACCTGGACTATAGAAAGTACACCTGGACTATAGAAAGTACACCTGGACTATAGAAAGTACACCTGGACTATAGAAAGTACACCTGGACTATAGAAAGTACACCTGGACTATAGAAAGTACACCTGGACTATAGAAAGTACACCTGGACTATAGAAAGTACACCTGGACTATAGAAAGTACACCTGGACTATAGAAAGTACACCTGGACTATAGAAAGTACACCTGGACTATAGAAAGTACACCTGGACTATAGAAAGCACACCTGGACTATAGAAAGCACACCTGGACAATAGAAAGCACACCAGGACTATAGAAAGTACACCTGGACTATAGAAAGTACACCTGGACTATAGAAAGCCCACCTGGACTATAGAAAGCCCACCTGGACTATAGAAAGCCCACCTGGACTATAGAAAGCCCACCTGGACTTAGAAAGTACACCTGGACTTTAGAAAGCCCACCTGGACTTTAGAAAGCCCACCTGGACTTTACAAAGTACACCTGGACTATAGAAAGTACACCTGGACTTATCTTTACTGTTTTTGACTATACTTTACTGTCTTTGACTATAGAAAGCCCACCTGGACTTTAGAAAGCCCACCTGCACTATAGAAAGCCCACCTGGACTATAGAAAGCCCACCTGGACTATAGAAAGTACACCTGGACTATAGTACACCTGGACTATAGTACACCTGGACTATAGAAAGTACACCTGGACTATAGAAAGTACACTGGACTATAGAAAGTACACCTGGACTATAGAAAGTACACCTGGACTATAGAAAGTACACCTGGACTATAGAAAGTACACCTGGACTATAGAAAGTACACCTGGACTATAGAAAGTACACCTGGACTATAGAAAGTACACCTGGACTATAGAAAGTACACCTGGACTATAGAAAGTACACCTGGACTATAGAAAGTACACCTGGACTATAGAAAGTACACCTGGACTATAGAAAGTACACCTGGACTATAGAAAGTACACCTGGACTATAGAAAGTACACCTGGACTATAGAAAGTACACCTGGACTATAGAAAGTACACCTGGACTATAGAAAGTACACCTGGACTATAGAAAGTACACCTGGACTATAGAAAGCACACCTGGACTATAGAAAGTACACCTGGACTATAGAAAGTACACCTGGACTATAGAAAGCACACCTGGACTATAGAAAGCACACCTGGACTATAGAAAGCACACCTGGACTATAGAAAGCACACCTGGACTATAGAAAGCACACCTGGACTATAGAAAGCACACCTGGACTATAGAAAGTACACCTGGACTATAGAAAGTACACCTGGACTATAGAAAGTACACCTGGACTATAGAAAGTACACCTGGACTATAGAAAGTACACCTGGACTATAGAAAGTACACCTGGACTATAGAAAGTACACCTGGACTATAGAAAGTACACCTGGACTATAGAAAGTACACCTGGACTATAGAAAGTACACCTGGACTATAGAAAGTACACCTGGACTATAGAAAGTACACCTGGACTATAGAAAGTACACCTGGACTATAGAAAGTACACCTGGACTATAGAAAGTACACCTGGACTATAGAAAGTACACCTGGACTATAGAAAGTACACCTGGACTATAGAAAGTACACCTGGACTATAGAAAGTACACCTGGACTATAGAAAGTACACCTGGACTATAGAAAGTACACCTGGACTATAGAAAGTACACCTGGACTATAGAAAGTACACCTGGACTATAGAAAGTACACCTGGACTATAGAAAGTACACCTGGACTATAGAAAGTACACCTGGACTATAGAAAGTACACCTGGACTATAGAAAGTACACCTGGACTATAGAAAGACACCTGGACTATAGAAAGTACACCTGGACTATAGAAAGCACACCTGGACTATAGAAAGCACACCTGGACTATAGAAAGTACACCTGGACTATAGAAAGTACACCTGGACTATAGAAAGCACACCTGGACTATAGAAAGCACACCTGGACTATAGAAAGTACACCTGGACTATAGAAAGCACACCTGGACTATAGAAAGCACACCTGGACTATAGAAAGCACACCTGGACTATAGAAAGCACACCTGGACTATAGAAAGCACACCTGGACTATAGAAAGCACACCTGGACTATAGAAAGTACACCTGGACTATAGAAAGTACACCTGGACTATAGAAAGCACACCTGGACTATAGAAAGCACACCTGGACTATAGAAAGCACACCTGGACTATAGAAAGCACACCTGGACTATAGAAAGCACACCTGGACTATAGAAAGTACACCTGGACTATAGAAAGTACACCTGGACTATAGAAAGTACACCTGGACTATAGAAAGTACACCTGGACTATAGAAAGCCCGCCTGGACTATAGAAAGTACACCTGGACTATAGAAAGCCCACCTGGACTATAGAAAGCCCACCTGGACTATAGAAAGTACACCTAGATTATAGAAAGTACACCTGTGGAGCTGTCATTCTGTGTCTTTTTCTACTTCCTGTTCCTCTCAAACTCCAGCTGGTCGAAGCAGATGTTCGCTCGTCCTGAGTCTGGTTCTGTTGGAGGTTTCTTCCTGTTAAAGGGAGTTTTTCTTCCCACTGTCTCCTTTGTGCTTGCTCAGGATGAGAGACTGTGATGAAGTGGATTCAACACAATCTTCTGCTTGCTCCCAGTATACTCCCACATCCTGTCAGCTGTGTGGAAACTGTGCACTGTCCTCAGAGGGTTGAGACTTCTTGCTCGAGCGTTCACCCTGATCGGCTGTCAGCTCCACAGACAAGGGGCGTTTACCTTCAAGACAAATTGAGGTCGTTGATTGGTCATTTTCTGACACGCCTACTGGAAGGATTGACATGTCAGGGGGAAAAAACAAGAGCTGGCAGCCCAGCCGCAGCGGTGTTCATTCATTCATTCAACCTTTATTTATACAGGCTAGC
Organism: Garcialebias charrua; assembly: GCA_038048925.1. Classification (NCBI taxonomy): domain Eukaryota; kingdom Metazoa; phylum Chordata; class Actinopteri; order Cyprinodontiformes; family Rivulidae; genus Garcialebias; species Garcialebias charrua. The sequence continues at coordinate 26,682 of JBBPBX010033690.1, forward strand.
CTCGTTGAGTCATGGGGACTCATTTACAAGAGGGACCTGTCTCACTCACACCAAACAACCATCCACTCTCACACTCACACCTAGGGTCAATTTAGAGTCACCAATCAGCCTAACGTGCATGTTTTTTGGTCTGTGGGAGGAAACCGGAGTACCCGGAGGAAACCCACGCATGCACGGGGAGAACATGCAAACTCCACCCAGAAAGGCCCCCGGACCGGGATTTGAACCGGCAACCTTCTCGCTGAGAGGCAGCAGCTCTACCAGTTGTGCCACCGTGCTGCCCGTTCTGTGTTTATACGTTGTTAATAAAAAGTTATATAAAAAAAACAAGGAGTGTCCCCGGTGCCCGGGCCTCGGTGACCGGCCCTGGGGCTACGTCGGTGCGGCGGGCTCCGGCGGGGGCCTGTGAATTTGTTGCGGTTGACCCCGGGGGGTCATTGTGTGTGGTCGCTGGTGGGGTTCGTCCGGTTCTTCCCCTTGGTCGGATCTGGGGAGTGGGCGAGTGGCTCGTCCTGTTCGGGTGGCCCTGGGGACTCTGGGCTCGGGGTCCTTCCTGGCGTCTTGGGCTTTGATCGCCCCTTCGTCTGCCTCGGGCTTTGGGGGGACGGATCTCTGATGCTTCACAGTCGCTACTAAATGTTCTATTGGAGGAACCTTATTCACTTATGCATGCTCACAACCACACACAAATGGATGCAGGGATGTATATGTAGATATATGCAGATATGTAGATGGGTATATGAATGAATATAAATGTATATGTATGTATACTGTATATATATTTGTAGGTATGGGTATGTGTATTTATAGAAATCTACTGCAAGGTCATGAATATTATTAGTCTTTATGCATGTATGTTTCGTTGCTGTGTTCTGTCATGTGCTTTGCAGGATTGCGGACGGAGGTTGGGTGTGTTTGCCTTGTGCTCTTTTTGTGGATAATTGTTGTTTTGTTGTCTTACTTTCTCTTTTCTTTCTCTCTATAAAAAAAAATAATAATAAATAATTGGAGTGAGAGGATGGCTATAAGGTGAGAAGGGAGGCCATCTATAAATGAAAAAAAAAAAAAAAAAACGGAGTGCTGGTCCTGCAGCCCACACATCAGACCAGCACAACAGGAAATGTCCAGACCCTCCCGCAGCCACGCTGGACCTGATTTTAATTTGCTCATGATAAATTCCTTCATTTCTCACCATTTCAGTCATGGCATCAATGGAGGAGATCACTTGTCTTTTCGCAAAAAAAAACTAAAGAAAAGGCCAGATCAGGGATGAAGAAGGGGAATTTAATATAAGTGCACCTGACCCCCCCTCCCTCTCGGTTTTCAAATCCCGGTTAAAAACTCACTACTACTCCATCGCTTTCAATGCCAGCTGATTTGTATTGGATCGTTTGATTTATGATCTGCAATGTTTTTATGTTTTTCGTGTTGTACTTCATTGTCTGTGTTGCCTGTTGCGTGTTTGTTTGTCCAGCACTTTGGTGTGGACTTGTTCCTGTTTAAAGTGCTTTATAAATAAAATGGTATGGTATGGTATATGTGTTGTTGGTAGATGTCGTTGGTCTTTA
>JBBPBX010033691.1:10215-29560 GCA_038048925.1 Garcialebias charrua
CACGTGGGTGGAGTGTTCGTGTTTTAAGAGAGGAGACTCGGCAAAAAAAAATTGTTAGCTGGATATATATATATTAGTGTTTCTGCGTTTAATTTTTGTTAATAACTGATCACAAATCAGCTTATGTTACAACGTAAATAACACGAAGCGCACACCCATTTCCGCCTTTCAGCGCGACCTGAATGTCATTAAACAATAACTAATATTGTCTAACTGTTGCGCGCAGCCAGGGTTTTAAAATATAACGAATAATCTCTAACTTTTACGTGCAGCTAAAATGTCAGGAGGAGTGATTCCTATATGGGGAAGTTGGACACCTGAAAATTCAGTCCGTCCGAATAGCTCAACGAGTTAATGCATTGTCGTTTTGACCGGGAGAAGTGGGTTCGCTTCCCGCCTGGGACAAAGTTATTTATTTTTTTATTTTTTTATTGGAGTAAATAAAAAGGAGTTTGTTAACCAAACAAACTCCTTTTTATTTAAAAGAAAATGTGAATAAAGAAAAAAAAAGTAAAATAACTTTGTCCCAGGCGGGAAGCGAACCCACTTCTCCCGGTCAAAACGACAATGCATTAACTCGTTGAGCTATTCGGACGGACTGAATTTTCAGGTGTCCAACTTCCCCATATAGGAATCACTCCTCCTGACATTTTAGCTGCACGTAAAAGTTAGAGATTATTCGTTATATTTTAAAACCCTGGCTGCGCGCAACAGTTAGACAATATTAGTTATTGTTTAATGACATTCAGGTCGCGCTGAAAGGCGGAAATGGGTGTGCGCTTCGTGTTATTTACGTTGTAACATAAGCTGATTTGTGATCAGTTATTAACAAAAATTTAACTCAGAAACACTAATTCAGCTAACAATTGTTTTAGGGGTTTCTCGTTTCTGTAGTTAAATTTGAATGAAATTCAACCCTCGCGCTGAGGTTGTTTGAATGAGTCCCGCCCCTGCTGCAAACAACGAATCAAATGAGAGCAGTACATGACGTGAAACTAGCTCTGTCGGGCTCGGCCCGATAAGAACCACGGTGAAGATGGTTCCAGAACAAGGGTGGATCCCGGGCGGAAAAGGTAAATGCGAAGACGCCGAACCCGGGTTAGAAGCTGGGAGAGCCGGGGAGGGCCGGCCAATGCGTAAACGGCTACAGTGTCCGTGTAAACAGGGCCTTAATGTAGTGAACAAAGGGGCAGAAATGGCTCTTTTGATCCTAAAGGTTGCAGACCCCTGGTCTAGAAGATGATTCGGTGCGTTTACCTCCTCTCCGCTCGCTCTCTTTTCTTCAGAACGCTGTCCAGATTCTGCAGCTGCTCCTCCAGTTTCTCACACAGCATCTTCTAAAAGAAGAAAACCACCGTCCATCGTTTAAATTATACAGAAGGTTAATTTAATAATAAACCATAGCCATGTTTTTAAAGGAGATATCTGTGATCTGTTATCTTCTCTGCAGCTCACATGTTGACACGGAGGACAGAACCATTCTCCATCCGGGATCAGCATGAGCGGCGGCCGCAGGCAGGCCGTGTGGTATCCTCTATCGCACGAGTCACACAACAGGATCTGAGGAAAAGCACACAAGAACACAGTGAAGACGTGACCTCGAAGCCTCTGGACGGGTTTTATATGGTGGATTATCTCACATCTTCCACCATGAACGGCTCAGAGCTGTTAAAAAAACTGCTGATCGCAACATTACTCTGCAGCTTCTGCTCATTTTTAAACAACCAAGATTCATTCAACCTTTATTTATACAGGTTAGTCCCATTGAGCCTGTTGGACTCATTTACAATATGTTACTTTGAAAAAGTATTTCACACCCCTTTAAAAATATAAATCTGAAACATGTGGCCCATATTTCTTTACTCTGATAAACTGAACTCAAATCCAGAGCATCCAGGAGTCACCTAATCAGTGAACAGAATCCACCTATAGGTGAACGTCCGTATAAATCCAGCTGTTTTGTCACTGAACATCTGGGATCAAACAGCATCATGACAACCAGCGGTGGGCACAGCTAACTAAAAAAAATTAGCAAAAGCTAAGCTAACGCTAAAGCGCTAACTTTTATCATCCACTGCTGTTGCTGACTCGGTAAGACTAATGTGACAACGTTGTCATGCCGGGTACCGACCAAACGCGTTTCGGCCAGCGGAAGCGGCCGGTTTACATTGAAAGTCTATGTGGAGACGCGTCAAGGCGCGTTTTGAGCTTTTGAAGCGGCGCGGTGGCACGCGGCAGTTCCTTTCCGCGCACGCACGCGTCCGAAGCAACCTACGCGTCGAGCCGCCATGGGTCAAATATTTGAACTTTCGATGCATCGTAGCAACCAATCGGGAGAGACTCTGTTATGTGATGACGCAACGAAAACGGGACTTTTTTTGGACTTTTTAAACTTACCCCATCGAGCCTCCATGAAGAAACTTGGCATTTTTACAGTTGCTGCTGTCCGCTCGAGCGTACGATCACCCCAAACATAAAAAAAAAAAACGTTTTAATCTCAACAAAGACTTTTGGAGCTGCAGTTCGGCTCGTAGAAAACCCACTCAAGTAGTAACGAGGCTCACGTACAGCTGATTTCGTCTGCCCGGTGTACAAGAAACAACCGGAAAAGGAGCCAGACCCCCCCTCCTCTGCCTCCTCCCAGTGCGCGTCATCAGACGCATCTTCAGTGGCTGTGTGAAAGTGACAAGCGGCCAAAAGGGGGCGGCAGGAGCGTTTCGACGCGTTTGGTCGGTACCCGGCATAAACCTAAACATAAGTGAACACAACTCAAACGAAGGTCTTGATAGGAGTGAAAATGACCCAGACCTTCATTCATGTGACCACAGTGGCCCACCTGTGAGTCAGACTAACAAAGACCCTAACGAAGCTCTATTGTGAGGAGTGAGAGGGCACTCTGCATGTGAATCCAGCTTACAGAACACCTCAGCTTCATATCTTGAACCCCACACTCTCTGGTCATTGATTTGAGAAAGCTCCCCGGATGAGAAGCGAAACATCTTCAGCTACAGAACAGAAGTCCAGTTGTTTCATTAACCGTTTTTTTATTTTTTTGGATTTACCATGTTCTGGATGTCTGAGTGAGAACCTTCACCAACATGCTTCGTTCATGTTAAAGTCTCTGTTTTTTGCTGCAAACTGACACCATGAGTCAGAAACTGTTTGCGGTAAGTATGAGAGAGGAAAAGAGTGATGCTTAGCTTTGCTTATCCCAGCATAGCATCGCTCCATGAAAATCACCATTGTATTGAATGTTTATGGTGAGGAGAACTGTCTTTAAAAAACATTGCAGACTTGAGTGTACCGTATACAAATTTAGCGTGAGCTACTTCCGCTAACGGTATTCAAAGTTAACGAAAACGCTAATCCGCTACATGGAAAGTTAGCGCCGCTATTAGCGGAACTGTGCCCACCACTGATGACTACCAAGGAAATGGTAAATGGACTGTACTTATACATGTACAGTATATCGCTTTTCTATCTTATCAAGACACTCAAAGCTCTTTACAACACAATCTGTGCCTCATTTACCCATTCATACAACACTCTACTAGATCTCTACAAAGAATAATCAGAGCTTTATCACATTCACACACCGATGGGACACATCAGAGGCAATGAGGGGTTCAGTGTCTTGCCCAGGGACACTACAGCATGTGACTGCTGGTGGAATCAAACCCCCAACTCTCCCATTGGAGGACGACTGCTCTGGCCTATCAACCACAGCTGCCCCCAGCTGAAGAGGATTATTATTTAATATATGTAAAAAAATAAACTATTTCAAAGTCAAAGTCAACTTTATTGTCAGATCTGCAATATGTACTGTACAGGACATACACAGGACCGAAATTGCGTTTCTCTCAGTCCCTCGGTGCAACAGTAAACATCTAAACATTGAAACACTGAAACATATAATAATAGACATAAGCATAAAATAGTAAAACTAACACTGTCCTGAGTTTTTTTTTTTTTTGCATAGCGGTGCAAGAGCATGAAAATCCACACCAACTCTAAAACTAAAACATTAAACATTTAATGAACATAATACTGTCCTGAGTTTTTGCATACTAGCACAAAAAAAGAGTATAAAAAGTATAACTAAAATAAACTAAAGGTTTCTAGCATTGACATTTGCAAAGTGGCAAAGCAGCGTATGAGTCAATGTACACAGTATATGTATGAGGTAGTAGTTGATGTTGTTATAGAGGCAAAAAGTGGCATATGCAGTAAGGCACATTGGGCATCCCTAAATAAGACCGTTCAGAGCACACTGTATATGTACCAGCAGTGGTGTAGATATTAGAGTAGTGTAAATAAATGTAAACAGTAGTAATTACATGTAAGCAGTAGTAATAAAAGTAAACAGTATTAATAAATGTAAACAGAGAATGTAAACAGTATTATGATTATAGGCAGTGATGTAATACAGACATTAGTGCAAGTATGAGAATTAGTGCAAACTGTATGAGCACATGACCGAGAGTTTAGTGAAAAACTTTGTGTTGAGTGATAATGTGTGAGAAAGTTTTAGTGTTAAGGCAGTTCAAATGGGAGGGGGGGCAGAGCAGGCAGAGTGTTTAGCATTCTGACTGCCTGATGAACAGAGCTGTCTCTCAGTCTGCTGGTTCGAGCCTGGAGACTCCTCAGTCTCCTCCCTGATGGCAGCAGTCTGAAGCAGCTGTGTAGTGGGTGTGTGGGATCACCTGCCATGCGGTGGGCTTTCCGAGTGAGGCGTTTGCTGTGTAAGTCCTGCAGTGAGGGCAAGGAGGTGCCCACGATCTTCTCAGCTGCTCTCACAATGCGCTGGAGGCTCTTGCGGCAGGATGCAGTACATGCACCAAACCACACAGTGATGCAGCTGGTCAGGACACTTTCTATGGCACCTCTGTAGAAGGTGCTCATGATGGGGGTTGAAGCTCCAGCCCTTTTCAGCTTGCGGAGAAAGTAGAGACGCTGGTGAGCCTTCTTTGCCAGTGCTGCAGTGTTCCTGCTCCAGGACAGGTCCTTTGAGACGTGCACTCCCAGGAACTTGGTGCTGTCTACTCTCTCCACTGCGGTGCTGTTGATGGTCAGAGGGGCATGTTGGGCATCCTTCTTCCTGAAGTCCACAACAATCTCCTTTGTCTTCTCCACGTTGAGAGTGAGATTGTTGTGTCCGCACCACAAGGCCAGGCGGCTCACCTCGTTCCTGTAGTCCGTCTCATCGTTGTTGCTGATGAGACCCACCACTGTTGTGTCGTCCGCAAACTTGATGAAGTGGTTGGAGCTGTACGATGGTGTGCAGTCGTGTGTTAGCAGGGTGAATAGAAGGGGGCTCAGCACACATCCTTGTGGGGCCCCTGTGTTCAATGTGATGGTGCTAGATGTGTTACTCCCGACCCGCACTGTCTGTGGTCTCCCGGTCAGGAAGTCTAGCAGCCAGTTACACATTGAGGTGTTCAGCCCCAGACTGTCCAGTTTAAGGATGAGCTGTTGGGGGATGATGGTGTTAAATGCCGAGCTGAAGTCGATGAACAACATTCTAACATAGGAGTCCTTCGTGTCCAGATGTGTGAGAGCTGTGTGAAGGGCAGAGGAGATGGCATCGTCGGTTGAGCGATTAGGTCGGTATGCAAATTGGAAGGGATCCAGGGAGTCAGGGAGGACAGATGTGATGCTTTTCATGACTAGCCGTTCAAAGCACTTCATCAGGATGGGGGTGAGTGCTACTGGGCGATAGTCATTGAGGCATGCGGGCGTTGCCTTCTTTGGGACAGGGATGATGGTGGTGGCTTTGAAACAGGTGGGGACGATGGCCTGGCTCAGTGAGATGTTAAAGATGTCCGTGAAGACCGCTGCGAGTTCCCCTGCACAGTCCTTCAGCACGCGACCAGGTATGTTGTCAGGACCAGAGGCCTTCCGGGCGTTAATCTTGATGAATGATCGCCTTACGCTGTCTGAGGACAGCGTCAGCACCTGGCCATCAGGAGAGGGGGGGAGTTTATGTGCTGGTGTGCCGTTACTTGCCTCGAACCGAGCAAAGAACTCGTTCAGTTCATTCAGTTCATTTACATTTAATTTAATACATTTACAGTTCATTTAATAGCCTATATCTAAATAGTTTATTTTTAAACATTTATTTTGTACAGTTACAGTGTTAATAAATGTGCCTGTGTGACAAAACTTTGACTCAAATATATTTTTGTTACTTTATGGAAAGAAAAATATTGATATATATATTGTATATCGCGATTTTTGCAAAAATATTGAGATATTAATTTTGGTTCATATCACTCAGCCCTACAAGACAGAGAATGTGCAGAAGTTCCTCTTCCAGCTGGACAATGACCAGAAACATCCAGCCAGATCTACAATGGAACGGGTCGGACCAAAGCCTGTTCGTGTTAGAATGGGGCAGTCAAAGGCCAGACCTGAGTCCAGTCTGTGGCAGGACATTATTAAAACTGCTGTTCAGATGCTCTCCATCCAATCGGAGTTTGAGCAGTTTTGCAAAGAACGGGCTAAAATGTCAGTTTTGTGAGAACCAGGTGGAAACAAACCCAAAAAGACCAAACGGTGGTTCTACAACGCATCGCCTCAGAGCGGCTGAATATAAACACGCCTCCAGGAAAAAATAATATTTTGTCTTTGTGTTATGAGCTCTCACCAGTTCAGGATGGTTTGGGAGGCCACAGTGAGTGCAGGCGTCCTCGCTGGGAATCTGCTCCGATTTACACGATTCTTCCTCAGAGTGGCTCACTCCTTCCTCTTCCTCTTCGTCCTCGTCCTCATCCTCTCCTTGTTTTCTCCCTCGGTCCTCCACCTCCTCTTCCTCGTTGGGTCTGCGTCTCTTTGGGCGAATGTTGGTCCATCGAGGTCGTCCGTGTCTCCGTTTGCCCTGAAAGACACAGAAAACAAAGTCATAAAGGCCAACGAACAGAGAAATAAACAAGTTTAGAAACAAAACATCTGTTTCAGATCATATTTAGAAACAAAACATCTGTTTCAGATCAGATTTAGAAACAAAACATCCGTTTCAGATCAGATTTAGAAACAAAACATCCATTTCAGATCAGATTTAGAAACAAAACATCCATTTCAGATCAGATTTAGAAACAAAACATCTGTTTCAGATCAGATTTAGAAACAAAACATCTGTTTCAGATCAGATTTAGAAACAAAACATCTGTTTCAGATCAGATTTAGAAACAAAACATCCGTTTCAGATCAGATTTAGAAACAAAACATCCGTTTCAGATCAGATTTAGAAACAAAACATCCGTTTCAGATCAGATTTAGAAACAAAACATCCGTTTCAGATCAGATTTAGAAACAAAACATCCGTTTCAGATCAGATTTAGAAACAAAACATCCGTTTCAGATCAGATTTAGAAACAAAACATCTGTTTCAGATCAGATTTAGAAACAAAACATCTGTTTCAGATCAGATTTAGAAACAAAACATCTGTTTCAGATCAGATTTAGAAACAAAACATCTGTTTCAGATCAGATTTAGAAACAAAACATCCGTTTCAGATCAGATTTAGAAACAAAACATCCGTTTCAGATCAGATTTAGAAACAAAACATCCGTTTCAGATCAGATTTAGAAACAAAACATCCGTTTCAGATCAGATTTAGAAACAAAACATCCGTTTCAGATCAGATTTAGAAACAAAACATCCGTTTCAGATCAGATTTAGAAACAAAACATCCGTTTCAGATCAGATTTAGAAACAAAACATCCGTTTCAGATCAGATTTAGAAACAAAACATCCGTTTCAGATCAGATTTAGAAACAAAACATCCGTTTCAGATCAGATTTAGAAACAAAACATCCGTTTCAGATCAGATTTAGAAACAAAACATCCGTTTCAGATCAGATTTAGAAACAAAACATCCGTTTCAGATCAGATTTAGAAACAAAACATCTGTTTCAGATCAGATTTAGAAACAAAACATCTGTTTCAGATCAGATTTAGAAACAAAACATCTGTTTCAGATCAGATTTAGAAACAAAACATCTGTTTCAGATCAGATTTAGAAACAAAACATCTGTTTCAGATCAGATTTAGAAACAAAACATCTATTTCAGATCAGATTTAGAAACAAAACATCTGTTTCAGATCACAAATTCAGGTTTTTACCCTTCGTTTGATCAATTTCCCAGCAGGCCCAGCTTTTCTGTCTTTCGCTGCAGGTGAGCCGTGCTCCTTATCGTCTCCTTCCTCCTCCTCTACCTCCTCTTCCTCTTTTGCCCTGGCCGGCGCCGCCTGTTTTTTTTGCGGCTTCTTCCTCGGACTCTCAGCCGCCTTCGAGCTCGGCCTGCAGTTTGGCAAAGCAGATGATCTTCAAGAAAAAGAAAAGGTTCACATGGAATGAATCTGACGTGACAATGAGCCGAAGCTGAGATTCACACATTCAGCTGTCACATTTTGTTGTCTGCTTTGTAGTTTCTTTCAAACACATTTTGGATTAACTACTTCAGCTATTTAGGCATCAAAACTTTTAGCTCATTCAGGACATTACAGCTGTGACTTTTAGCTTCTGTAACATTTTGAATAAATTCACTTTATTTACTTTTTACCAACAAGAAATACACCAAGCCTTCTTTCAATCCTTAAAAACATTTGTGCTTTTTGAAATCCACTTCAGCATACTCGTTACATTTTTAGCTTTTAGCTCCACTTCTGTTAAATTTAGCTGCTAGTACTGACCCATCAGTTTTAGCTTCTAGTTTGTTTTACCAGTTTTGTTAAGATTTAACTACAGTTATGCCAATTTTTGCTTTATGCAACTTTTTTCAGATTTTGATTTGATTTGATTTATTTATTTATTCATTTTATAAAAACACACAACAATAATACATACAGTAGAAGAAAATAAAAAACAGACAAATAAAATGAAAGGCGGCAGAAGAAGAAAAAAATCTTATTTTTTCTGCCCCTTATACTCCAATAAACAATTCATATAACCAACTCTTTTGATTTTCATAACTTAGTTTCAACCTACAATAAACTCTTCATACAACCAACTCACTTGATTTCCAAGAAAAGAACAACTAAATTTATCATTTTTAATTTTATATTATATATTTTATGTATTTTTTTATACCTTCCGCATCACATACAACAGTTAAATTCCAATATATTCAAATGTATAATTTTAACCGATTAAGCTTAATCAGTCTTTTGAAAGCAGCCAGTGAATCAATCTCTTTAATGTCTGATTCCAATTCATTCCATAACCCTATTCCTCGAATTAGGGTAGATCTTCCCCGTGAACTAGTCCTAAAATATGGTTTAACAAAAAGATTCACCCCCTTATTCATTCAACCTTTATTTAGTCAGGTAAATCTTTTGAACCTCAAGGGCTCATTTACGAAAGCGACCTGCTAAAACTAAAGAACAATGAACAGCAGTGGTATAATTTCCTTAAACAATAAACAATAAACAAACAAACAATAAACAATAGAAAACAAAAGAGAGAAGAAAAAAAAAAAAAAAAAAAAAAAAAAAAAAAAAAAAAATTTTTTTTTTTTTTTTTTTTTTTACAAAGTATCAAAAAACTAGCAAAACATTATAAGGTAGACGTATAAAATCAAAGACAGGAACAGATCTGCATTGGTTTTTGCCAGGATTCCAACAGATTCTGAAAACTGAAAACAGATTCTAATAACCTTAAGACTATAACTGCTCGTTCTTCTGACAAAATATTTTTGAATATTTGAAGGAAGTGCATTATTTTGTGCTTTGTACAAAACTAACAAAATATTATAATCAACTAAATCATAAAACTTCAGCAGTTTCATTTGATAAAACAAAATGCTTGATGGATGATGGAAATACTTTCTGGTAATAATTCTAATAACTCTCTTCTGTAATATAAAAATAGGCATTGTAATTGATTTACACGCTGTACCCCAGACGGTAACACCATAAATTAAGTGCGGCATAAATAATGTATTATACAACAAATAAAGTGCCTTATCATTTAATAAATCTTTAACTCGGTAAAATATTGCAATAGTTTTAGATAATTTAGTTTTAACTGAATTTATGTGTTGTTTCCAGCATAATTTATCATCAATGGTGATACCCAAGAACCTCACCTCATAAACCCTCTGAATCTCAGATCCATCAATTAAAAAAGGTACATCGATCGATTTATTTTTATTACTGAATATCATATAGCTAGTTTTACCCAAATTCAATGTTAATTTATTAATTTTGAACCAAGTCTGAATTTTATCAAGTTCTGACATCATCAATTTCAAGGTTTGTTCTATATTGTCACCACTACAAAAAAAGTGGTGTCATCAGCAAAAATAATGCATTTCAGGAGTCCTGAGACCTGTACCAAATCATTTATGTATAATAGAAATAATTTTGGTCCTAGTATCAATCCCTGAGGAACTCCACATGTAATAGTGTTGAGCTCGGATTTCACCTCATCCATTTGCACAAACTGTTTCCTATCACTCAAATAACTGCAAACCCATTTCAATGCCAATCCTCTTATACCATATCTATGTAACTTGTCAAGGAGTATTTTATGATCAACTGTATCAAACGCTTTTTTAAATCCACAAAAACACCCACACCATACTGTTTTTGATCCACTGCGGTAGTTATCAATTCCATTAACTCCATCAGAGCCATGGATGTTGAATTCCCTGTTTGGAATCCATATTGATTGTCTGTGAGAATATTAAATTTTTCAACAAATTGATCCATCCTGATAACAAAAAGTTTCTCCAATATTTTTGAGAATTGTGGCAGTAATGATATTGGTCTGTAATTATTGAAATCAGATTTAGCACCACTTTTAAAAAGAGGTAACACCTTAGCCACTTTCATGCCATCAGGAAATACTCCGGACAAAAGAGACAAATTACATATATATGTGAAAGGTTCAATTACATAACTCATTATTTTTTTCACAAACGTCATGTCCATATCTAGTCAGTCTTTAGATTTCTTGTCAGCAAACTTTTTGACAATATTCATGATTTCTTCAGAATCAGTTTTCTTCAAGAACATACTGTTTACATTACCCTCAATTAAGTAGTTCACACTATTGTCTTTCGGTATTTTAGCGGCCAGGTCTGTTCCAACATCCACAAAGTACTTATTAAAGCCATTAACAATTTCATTTTTGTCATTAGTTTCATTATCATTTAAGAGAAAATTTTGTAAACTACTTGTTTTTACAACTTGTTTTTTCACGACGCTATTCACAACATTCCATGTTGCTCTCATATCCCCATTACATTTATTCAATAAGTCACTATAATAATCTTTCTTATGTTTCCTTATTATTCCCACAAGTTTGTTTTTGTACTTCTTATATCTGTCTTCAGCTTCTTTTGTTTTACATTTAAAAAAATAGAATACAAATAATTTTTCTTTTTACATGCATTTCTCAAACCTTTAGTCATCCATTTTTGATCCATAGATTTCTTCTTAGTATATTTTTTAGCACACAGTTTTTACAATACAATGTCTCCAAAATGTTCATAAAGTCATCGTATGAATCATTTACATCTTCCACGTAAACTTTATCCCAATTTTGATTAGCTAAGTCTTCACTTAATTTGTCTAGAGCAGTTTTTGATGTATTTATAATTTTTCTTTTACTAGCAATTTTGTTCATTTTACTGTGATGTTTTTTGTAGATTGTGAAAACAGGTAAATGATCCGTAAGATCAGTCATTAGAATGCCACTAACCACATCCCCATTTAAAGTGTTTGTGAAAATATTATCCAGTATTGTTGCACTGTGCGATGTAATCCTTGTAGGTTTCAATATTAATACCATACCATACCATACCATACCATTTTATTTATAAAGCACTTTAAACAGGAACAAGTCCACACCAAAGTGCTGGACAAACAAACACGCAACAGGCAACACAGACAATGAAGTACAACACGAAAAACATAAAAACATTGCAGATCATAAATCAAACGATCCAATACAAATCAGCTGGCATTGAAAGCAATGGAGTAGTAGTGAGTTTTTAACCGGGATTTGAAAACCGAGAGGGAGGGGGCCTGTTTGATGAGCAGCGGTAACTCGTTCCAGAGTCTTGGGCCTGCTACAGAGAACGCCCTGTCACCCCTGCGCTTAAGGCGAGTTTCTGGAACTATTAAGAGTACCTGATCCTCTGACCTCAAAGCACGTGGAGGGACATATGGGTGTATCAGATCCGAGAGATAGGCGGGGGCGAGACTGTTCAGCGATTTGTAGACATACATGAGAATTTTGAATTGGATTCGAAGATGAACCGGTAGCCAGTGAAGGGAGGCCAAGACTGGTGTAATGTGCTCTCTTTTGCGTGTGCTGGTTAAAAATCGGGCAGCTGCGTTCTGAACCAGTTGTAATCGTGCAATGGTGGCTTGACTGACGCCAAACAGAAGTGAATTGCAGTAATCAAGCCTAGATGTAATGAATGCGTGAATCACTGTCTCCAGGTGCTTTTTGATAATATGGGCTTCAGCTTAGACAGACGCCTCAGCTGGAAAAAACAGGATTTGACGATCATGTTTACATGACTGTTGAGTTTCATGGAAGGATCCATTATCACTCCCAGATTTTTGACTTTTTGTTTTTCGGACAGGGGTAGAGCAGACAGGTCAATGCAGTGGTTTGAGGTTGTGTCATTGGGAAGGAACAATATGGCTTCAGACTTCTTATCGTTGAAGCTTAAAGGGGACCTCAGATGTATTTTTTAAATTTTTATGGTATTTCTGTGGGATATCCAGACCCTATTCCTTCAATTTAATGCACAAAATAATTATTAGATAATCAATTATACCCTTTTTAATTCTGCCATTTTTAACTTTCGTTTTGAACGACCGGTTTCTTGAAGTCCACGCCCTTCAACGATCTGTTCACGCCCTCTGTAACAGCCAGTATCTGTAATGTGTTGTTGTTTTAAAATTAGCTCTTTTTTTATTACTCATTTGACTTACTGTTAGTGTTAGCTTAAGATAACTTACCGAAACCCGTCTGAGCGCGCCGCAGTTTGCTGCTCCTTTTAGCATGAGACCACCCGAATCCGAAGCTAATGTTAGCTTGTTCCTCTTCCGGTTTTCGCCAGCTCCGCTCGTTGCACGCGATGAGATTTTGGGAGTTATCGCTGTTCCAGTGAAGACAACACAAAGTTCACCAAGTGTCTCCCGTAAATTAATCTGTAAGGAGAAGGTCCTCTTGCTGCGAGCCTGCTGCGAGGCTGCTGCAAGGCTGTACAGTTGAAGCTCCGCTCCATCGCGCCGGAAGAGGGTCCCGTCGAACCCGGTCCTTCCGCCTGTGGTCCGCTCGTTTAATTTTTGCCGGCTGCGCGTTGGCAGCGATCGCAAATACACTAAAAATTGAACTAAAACATAAAAATAACAATTATACTTTATTTATAAAGCCATTTAAAAAAACACAGCTGCAACAAAGTGCTGTACACATGAAATTAAGAACATATAAACAAAAGATGAGATGAAATCATGAAAAACAACAGTCATGTGTTTAATACAGAAGTGGGTTGAGCCTAACCAGGGGTTGCTAGGTGAGGGGCTGGACTCAGGTTTGATCTGATTGGCTGGCGGCTTGTGACGTCAATAAATGCAGGAAGTGTGAATCCTGGTGTATTTATCAAAAATAAATAAATCTACTTAGAGTAAATAAACCACTGGGTGCATTTTTTTGGCACAAGGACTGTTTTTTTATGAAGTAAATACCCAAAGTTTAGTAAAAAAACATTAAAAAGTGAATTTTGCATGTGTGGTCCCCTTTAAGAAATTTAAAGCCATCCAGTCCCTGATGTCAGCCAGGCAGTCGAGCAGAGGTTGAATAGAGCCTGTACCATTTTGTCTTAGGGGGAAGTAAATTTGACAGTCATCAGCGTAGAAGTGGAACGGTATATTGTGTTTCCGGAAAATAGCACCGAGTGGCAGCAGGTATAAGGAGAACAAGAGAGGACCCAGGATGGACCCCTGCGGAACCCCCCATTTAAGAGCCGCCACTGCAGAAGTAAAAATTTTATAACACCGCTGCGGAAACAGCAGAGTGAGCTGCCAGAAAGGCCTCCTGAGGTTAAGGGCATGGTTGAAGCCTGTTTCAAGTCAATAAAGGGAAGGGACAACAGCGTGAACAGCACCAACAACGCAGCTCCTGATACGCAGCGATACACGTCACACTCTGCTCGTCTGATCCAGAAACAGCTCACAACAGTGTGAAACAGCACCAATGATGATCCTCCGCGCTTCACTCTCTGCTCGTCTGATCAATAAACAGCTCACAGCAGTGTGAAATAGGCACCGAAACAATGATGATCCTGATCTTCTGCACCTCACATCACATCACGCTGCTTCACGACCTCTCTGCTGTCTGAGCCAGTTGGATGTTTTCAATAAAAATGACTGTTTTCTCCAAATGAGGCTCTTTAAACAGTTATCTACATCAGGTAAGATATTTATTATGTGGCTGTTTCCTTATCAGCCCAAAAAAGCCACCTCCAAGAATTTTTTTTTTATATGAGCTTTTTTTTCCCTTTTGCCCACTTAATCTGTGACGCTTTATGGTCTGAGACTTTTCTGCATCATTCATATTACTGTCATTATTTTCAGTTCTCAGACTACCTGGAATCACTGAATCTTATCAACACATCTGGATCTGCCCATCACTGCAGCTTTCATTGTTTTTGGGTTCTGAATGATCGTGTCTTCATTAATGTTTCACATGGTTCAATTATGGGGGCAAAATGTCACACTGTTAACTCCTGTAATTACACATCAGTGACAAAGAAGTCAGGTAAATGTCTGATATTATTGTTGTTAATGATCTCAGGGATTCAGCCCAACCCAGGGCCAATTACTAACTACTGTACACCTAATGAGTTTAAAAATATTTCAGGTCTCCGTTTTCTGCATGTAAACGCTCGTAGCCTTCTAAAAAAACTTGATGAACTGAAAATCCTAATCACTTCTTCTGGGGCAGATGTGATCGTTATCTCTGAAACTTGGCTCAAAAAATCTGTTTCGAAAAATGACTTGGCAATCAATGAATTTAAGATCTATCGTTGTGATCGTAATAAAAAGGGAGGTGGAGTCGCTATTTACATCAGAGACTCTTTGGCTGCCACGATTGCGTCTAAAAAAACAATCGCAAACCAGTTTGAGGCTTTAGCTGTGAACATCAGTTTGAAAGGAGGTCAGCCCTTAACTGTTGTAGGTTGTTATCGTCCCCCCTCCGCAACACCTGAAGCTCTATCCTCCCTGACTGAATTCATAGGAAATTTAAAACACAATGAGATTGTTATGGCAGGAGATTTCAACATTGACTGGAATAAGTCGACCCCCCTCTGTGATAAATTCAGGGAATGTTGCCTATCTCTCAATCTAACACAACTTATCGATTCTCCCACCAGACCAAACTTAAAATGTCCCGAAAAATCTTCCACCTTAGATCTGTTTTTCACAAATGCACCTCACAAATTTCCTGGTATAGGTGTATTTGCTAACGTTTTGAGTGATCATTCCGTAATAGCAGCTCTTAGATCTACTAAACTTCCACCTGCTAAGCCCAGAATAATCCAAAAAAGGGATTTGAAACGTTTCTGTGAACAGTCATTCCTTTGGGATCTATCCCACTTTGATTGGCAACGTATCCTACAAATCAATGACGTGAACACCGCTTGGAACTATTTTCATGATAGTTTCATTGACTTTGTAAACAAACACGCTCCTTTCCGGCAGTTCAGGATAAAGGGCCGTGACAGCCCCTGGTTTACTCCTGAACTAGCTGATCTCCTGCACTGGAGAGATCATCTTTGGGCAGCAGCAAGAAAATCACACTCAGACACTGATTGGTTGAAATTTCGGCAGCTAAGGAATAAATGCACAACTGCCATTAAAGCTGCAAAACGTAACTACTTCTTATCTCAGACCTCCAAAAATCTAAACGATCCTAAAAAATTCTGGAAAACCATTAAATCTCTCTCAGGCACCCCCCAATCATCTGACCTCCCATCACAATTTCTTGTTGACTCTGTTCCTGTGTCAAATAAGCACGAGATCCTGAACTGTTTCAATAAACATTTTGTTGCTTCTAGTTCTTTATTTGATACAGTTACAAACGGAAAATCGGCCACTTTATCTAATAATCAAACTTCAACAAATCAAATCCCTCCTACAAGTCAACCATCTGTTAATCACACCTTCTCTTTTTCTCCATTCTCAGTCAGTGAGGTAAATAAACTGTTAAATGATCTTGATCCTAAAAAATCTGCAGGTCCAGATGAACTTCCACCTTATTTCTTAAGGCTGGCTGCTCATATCATCACAGTCCCTGTGACCCACATCTTTAATCTATCCATAAGCCAAAACACCATTCCGGATGCTTGGAAAACAGCCTTTGTTCTTCCTTTGCTGAAGGGAGGTGACCCCACCTCACTGAACAATTATCGACCGATCTCTAAACTCTGCATCTTAGCCAAGGTTCAAGAAAAACTGATAAACTCTCAGATCAAAAATTATCTGGACTCATTTAACATCTTACCTCTCCATCAATCTGGTTTCAGGAAAAAACACAGCACAACAACTGCTTCTCTGAAGGTTCTGAATGATGTTGTTGAAGCATTGGATGCTAAGGACTATTGTGCTGCACTTTTCTTAGACCTGTCTAAAGCTTTTGACACTGTGGATCATAACATCCTGTGTCATAAGCTCTCAGAAATCGGTTTCTCTGATCACACCATCGGTTGGTTTTCTAACTATCTTTCCAATCGGAGGCAATGTGTTCAACATAACGGTGCTTCTTCCAGCTATTTAACAGTTAAAAATGGTGTACCACAAGGCTCAGTTTTAGGACCAACTCTCTTTACAATCTACATAGCTAATGTAGGTCACTGCATCCCTGATGCATCCTTACATTTCTATGCTGATGATACAGTTGTTTATTGCCGAGCTAAAACAGTAGCTAAGGCTTTCCAGTTACTACAATCCGCTTTTGACATCATCCAGTCAGATTTGTTCCGTCTCAAACTTGTCCTAAATGCTGATAAAACAAAAGGGATGTTTTTTTCAAATAGGAAGGCGGTTCCAGCAGATCCTCCTCTGATTTTATCTTCAAATGGTGTCCCTATTGAGTTTGTTGATTCCTATAAATATCTGGGTATCCTGATCGATTCACATCTCTCTTTTAAACTCCACGTGGAAAACCTAGTGAAGAAATTGAAAGTTAAACTGGGTTTCTTTTTCAGAAACAGATCATGTCTAACACTGAATGTTAGGAAACGCCTTGTATCTGTGACTTTCCTTCCCTCCATTGATTACGGTGACATTCTCTACATGAATGCTCCTACAAGCACCCTGCGGATGTTGGATGTGGTCTATCATGGTGCACTAAGATTCATAACTGGTTGTGATTATCGTACCCACCACTGCACCCTGTATTCACTGGTTAACTGGACATCATTAACCTCACGCAGACTCTTCCACTGGTACATTTTCATCTTTAAATCACTTCTTGGTCTGCTGCCCTCATACATCTCCTCCTACATGTCTTTGCGTGAGTGCAGCTACAGTGTGCGCTCTCAGGACATGATTACCTGCAGTGTTCCGTCAGTGAGGACTGAACTTGGAAAAAGGGCCTTCTCCTATTCTGCTCCTGCTTCATGGAATATCTTACAAAAAGATCTGAAGCTCTCGACCTTGACTTCTCTAAATGGTTTTCAGAATCTGTTGGAATCCTGGCAAAAACCAATGCAGATTTGTTCCTGTCTTTGATTTTATACGTCTACCTTATAATGTTTTGCTAGTTTTTTGATACTTTGTTAAAAAAAAAAAAAAAAATCTTTTTTCTCTCTTTTTGTTTTCTATTGTTTATTGTTTGTTTGTTTATTGTTTAATGAAATTCTATCACTGCTGTTCATTGTTCTTTAGTTTTAGCAGGTCGCTTTCGTAAATGAGCCCATGAGGTTCAAAAGATTTACCTGACTAAATAAAGGTTGAATGAATTAATTGTAAATTAATGTCTGTGATGGTGGGGAGACTGACTCCAACATCTTCTGTGCAGCCTTCACCACTCTCTGTAGAGCTTTTCTTTCTGCAACTGTGCAGCCTCCATGCCACACGTTGATGCTGGAGCACAGGATGCTCTCCACTGCACACCTGTAGAAGGAGGTGAGAACTGGGCTGCTCAGACCAGCTCGTCTCAGCCGTCTGAGGAAGTAGAGTCTCTGATGACCTTTCTTGATCAGGCTGGTGGTGTTGTTGCTCCAGCTGAGGTTATCATTCAAGTGTACACCCAAGTACTTGTAGCTGGAGACCACTTCCACTGCAGATCCACCTATGTTCAGTGGGGTGTGTGTTTGTTTGTTCCTTCTGAAGTCCACAATCATCTCCTTTGTCTTCTTCACATTCATGTGAAGATTATTCTCTTTGCACCAGCTCTCCAGGTGTTCCACCTCCTGTCTGTAGCTGGACTCATCATTGTTTGTGATGCATCCCACCACCGCTGTATCATCTGCAAACTTAACAATATGACAGCCTGGATGTGTGGCTGTACAATCATATGTGAGCAGAGTGAACAGAAGAGGGCTCAGCACACATCCTTGAGGAGAGCCAGTGCTGAGGGTTATGGTGGAGGAGGAGAAGTTGTGGATCTTCACGGACTGTGGTCTGTTTGTTAAGAAGTCTAGTACCCAGTTACAAATGGAGGGGCTTAGTCCAAGTGTGGATAGTTTGTCTATCAGAGTTTGGGGGATCATGGTGTTGAAGGCAGATGTGAAGTCCACAAAGAGCAGACGCACATATGAGTCCTTCTGATCCAGGTAGAAATTGTCTTTGTGTTTAGAATAAACCTCAAAATTTCAAAGGTTCAACTAACATTTTTTATTTTTATTTTATTTTATTTATTCATTTTATAATACATTATGTGTCCTGTTCAGCATTTTTGCCATCTTTTTATTGTCTCACACAAAACTCTGTCTAATATCAGACAAGATCATAACAGAAGTTGAGACCTCAAATTATTACCTGGGGATATTAAATATTTATTATCAATTATTAATATAATATTAAAGACAGTGTAATAACAAATAATCAGGATTTTTGGTGAGTAAAATGTTGCTATACAGTATTCCTAAATAATATTGCAGTTTTATCAGGTTATTTTTGATGCTTTTTTTATGTGTGTCACAGCTGTACCTGTAGTAGAAGTTTATAGCCATAAAATAGTTATTGAGGCTTGGATTGATTCAGACGGAGCACTACTGAAGGCCTAGGTGTGAAATGCACGGCCCGCCACTGATATATATATATATATATATATATATATATATATATATATATATATATATTATATATATATAT